>VWZN01002261.1:471306-499711 GCA_013396955.1 Regulus satrapa
GAGCGGGGGGCGAGGGGCGGTGCGGCCGGGCCGCCCCTGGCGAGTCCCGCGGCTCCGGGAGCGCCGGGGGGTCCCCGGGCGGCCGGGAACGGGCTGGGACGAGCCTTCGGACGCGGGGAAAAGGGGGTCTTGTGGCGCCCGNCGGGGAAAAGGGGCTCTTGTGGCGCCCGATCCCGGCGGAAAGGAGCGGCGCGACGCGGCGCCTTGGAAGCTTATCGTAGAGCGGGCCGGGAGATGATAGGCGCAAGGCAGACGGCGCTAATCGCCGAGGACGCGGCGCGATAAGCGCTCGTTATCGCGCCGCGGTGGCGGTGCCCGATCGCCGTCAGCTCGCAGCCGGGCCGGGGCGATCCAGCAGCGAGGCTTGAGAAGCTCCCTGGCGAGGGCTAGAGACACCTGTCACAAGCGAAGGGGGTTGAGCAGTGGAATATCCGGCGGGTGTTGAATGCCGGGCTGGCGAGGAGCCGCGGGCTGGGCTCGGGGGTGCGCAGATACATCATCGTACGGCTTCTGCACGGCAGCCTGACAGAGCTTTACCAATCGCCTCCTTAGAGCCTCTGAATCCTTCGGAGAGCTGGTGCAACCCTCGGTTTGTCACAGCCACTGCAAGCACCAGCTGTTAAGTTAACGTCTGTTAGCTGTTTTCTGTCCATTTTTGCTGTCGTTTCCGTGGCGTTTTAGTTCTGCTGCTCTACACGTCTGCGTGGTGTATAGAATGCTGTCTGCAGTGGGACAAATGAAGACTTGGGGTGTGGGAACAAGCTCTCAGAAACAGTAAAGCCTTCTCTGCTATCTACAGCCCTCCAACACCAAGTTATCCATGTGTAGGGAAGACTCCAGCGGGTAGAACCCAATGGATTTCAGGCTCCATGAATGCCTCCTGTGGAATATGGGAGGAATCAAGCCTGCTCCAACCATCTCCACCGAGGAAACACGCTCCACTTACCTAAAAACAGACCACAGAGATACGTGCAAACTTTGTGAATTCAGCCGCCAGAAGTGGTGATTCAGGTGTCAGATTTTGTCCCAGAATGATTATGGCACATCTGACAAGGAGGCCTTACTGGGCATAGATCTGCCTAATCAAAAGCAGCCCACAATTGGACATGTGTTAATGTAATTACTAATGATTAGCAAATCGTGTCTGAACATTTTTTTTTTGTAAGAACTGCTGCTGTAAGCCTGACAGGTTAACGTCATTTCACCTGCCTGGTGCTGAACCCTGTAATCCCAGTGGATGTGTGTACATTCATGGCAGGGTACTCTTGTCCCTGCTGTGCACCTGCAAGCTCCTGCCCCATTCATGCATTGTCTTCTCTTTGATTACTTGTCAAAATATTCCATCTTGGCATCTCCCCTTCTTTCCCTTTCTCACCAAGGCATTTAACTCACAGAGCTCTCCCTCTCATCTGGAAAAGTAAACGGGAGAATGTTACAACTAACTCAGCAAAAAAAAATACTGCTTTGTTTCAGGCTTGATGGGTTTCCTCTCCAGCTCAGTACGTGGCCCTAAGACCAGCAGTGGCAGGAAGGATGGGGATGTTGAGGGCAGCAGCAGTGCCCGGGGCTGGGGGAGGGCAGGGTAATTTCTTTGGCAGTGCTGGCTCGAAGTATTTGTGTAACTGCAGGGTGCAGTGACAAGAGCAGCTGGAGCTGATCAAAGGATGCCTTTTATCAGCTCCTGTTGGCTCTCGTGCTGCTGGCAAGTTCTGGTACCTTTCTCTTCTGCTGTCCTACTTTGTGACCTGCTCAAGGGCACAGGTTCCTCATGTCCCCTTCCAGCTTTCCCCCTGCCCCTTGCATTATCTCCCCTAATCACGAGGCCACTGGTTCACCAGGCTAATCTGAAGGAAAAATTGGGGGGGAGGCCAGCTTTCTGCTGAATCAACCAACTCCCTCCACAGGCTGAGACTGTGACAGCTGATGCATGACTGTGTTTTTCTTCCCTGTTCAGTTTTTGGCCTGCCCAGGTTCCTGACCTGCCTCTACCCAGCTGCAGGAAGGGCAGTGCTGGTGCCATGGCAAAGGTAGGGTTACACAGCAGAAACTCAGGGGAGGGCTCATCAATACTGACATGCACTAAAGCCGTGTGCTCTGCTGCAGGAAAAACACAAGACAATCTCAAAAAGCACTTCTGCATTATTTAAGACGTGAAGAACTTGTCCTTGTTAACTCTTACCAGCTGGGTTTGCAGCATTACAGCTACCAAAAAAGGTACAACATTAACTCCACTGTGTTTTTCAGCCTGCAGTATTTGATTCCTTCAAAATTTTGGGCTGCTGGTGAGGGTACTGGGAAAATGACCAAGGCAGTCTTGTGTCCAGTAGGCTTCCACCTGCCATATGCACACCTGCACGTGTACTGGAGAGTGGTTACTGGCTTTCAAATAATAGTTGTTCTGCTCCAGCAGCAGCAGCACTGGACTCAACTTACATCAGAGTCTCAAATAAAAAAATTAATGTATTAATTTACAAATTATTTTCATGTGGCTTTACTAGATATCAGAAAAATAGTACTGCACAATTATTTTTATGCACCTGACCTCTTTACATGGCATTAAGACTTCTTGGTGCTCAGGTAGCTTCCAGCTACCTGAGAGAAGCACAGTGCTAGGTTGCCACATCTGGCATTAGGACATTTATATTTTCTTTGATATGGGGTGGACTTATTCCACATAAGTCAGTTTTCTCACCTATAAACTGATAGTAAAGTGGCAGTGAGGGTAGGATCTTCCTCTCTTGACCTGCCAGAAGTGTTCTGTCCTAACAGTCTGTTGCCTGGGCAGGACTTGTTTGCCCACTGTCATCATTTGTGTTCATCTCACACAGACCTACTCCATTTCCCAGAGAAAGTTCTGGATCCTCCAAGTAAAACAATGCCAATATGTGAATTCTCTGTTGCTTTTCCCATAGGCCTTCAAAAGGAGAGTCTTAGCAGTGAAACTTCCTTGTGCCAGCAAAGCAAAAGCCAGTCCTTGGCCAGTCACAGCAGAGTGGGAGTGTTGGGAGGGTGTGTGGGGACAAACACAAGATACCTGTACAAAATACCCCAAGAACAGCCCTCTGAGTGCTGTCTCTCCCACTGCCACCCAGGACTCTGCTGGAAGTGGGACAAGGGAGCTTACACAGGTGCAGCACTGTGGGAAAAGCTCACGAGGGATTTGTCTTTGAAATGATTGAATTTAAATGCCTTTTTCAGAGTTATGTAATGGGTTGTCTTACTTTCAGCAATAATATCTCACAATTTATTTGTAGTATTACTAAAGCTGGTCATTGCATGTAAGGCCATGTCTGAAGTACATGAATTCTTATTTTGAAATTTTACTCATTTCTGCAAGGAAGAACTTTCCCAATGGACTGAAAATAGCATGTAGAAACAATTTTAATGTAGGTTTAATTTTAATGTAGGTTCAACAGACAGATTATATGGAGTAAAAAAGTGTATTCTGGTCGACTTTCATCTCTCTCCACAAAACAAAACACATCTCCAAACAAAAACACATCTGAGTTTTGTTTGAGCTGGAAAATATAAAAATTTAAGAGACCCAAACCAGCAGGTGGGCCAAAGGGCAAAACAGCTGGAACAGGCTGATACTAAATGTTGCCAATTTTTTTACAATCTTAATCTGAAAGGCCTCTTCGGCTTTAAGTTTGAAAAATATTGACTTTATGCTCAGGGGACATAGGGAAATTGTTATGTGTGATTGAGATGAAATGTAAATGGAGCTACATGGTTCAAGCTGGTTAACAGGAGCAGCAGTTAAACAGAACCAAAGGTGCAGTGATTGCTTTACACAAAGAAACTCCAGCAACCAACATTCTCTTTTAATGCTACAATATTCTTTGTGAAGGTTTGGGCTTTTTTTTTTTCCCAAAATGCTTTTCCAAGCAAAATCAATTCATTTAATTGCAACATCTATGACTTCTATGAGTATCATCCACCTTCTAGTTGTATGTTCTCTGTTAGTTGCTTCTACATGAATTCCAGTGCAACTAGAGCAGCTGAATTTCATTTTAGCTGCTCTGTAATGACATCTTCATCCTTAATAGTAGCAGAAGGAAAAAATGTCACTAAAAGAAGTTAGAACTTTTGAACTCAATTTAGAACTCGGAGCAGACTCAAGAAGATAAAACAGAGAAAGGAAGAATATATCAGGGCAAATTCAAACTAATCAGGAAGGCTGAGAAGCATAAGAAAAATATTTTAAGGTAGTTACTGTTTTAATTATTATATACAGAAGAAAGTTAATTAATCTTGAGAGAAGCTTTGTAATATTTGAATATCAAATTTTTAATTCCCTGAAGTCACATTTAATTTTTAAATGGCACATTTTCAGCAATACTCCCACGGTTAGGGTGCGGCTATCATTTTC
Source organism: Regulus satrapa (assembly GCA_013396955.1). Classification (NCBI taxonomy): domain Eukaryota; kingdom Metazoa; phylum Chordata; class Aves; order Passeriformes; family Regulidae; genus Regulus; species Regulus satrapa. Next base: position 475,679 of record VWZN01002261.1, read on the forward strand.
TTAGAAAAATAAATCAGCATGAATGTTAGCACAGTGCAAATTAATGTTAACAAAAGCACAAAAAACTCAATGAAGCCTAAAACAGACAGCTTGTGGAGCCACAGAAGGAGCAACTTTCCATACTGGCCCTGTCATAACTTTCCATGGGACAGACTCTCCTGTTTTCTGTGCTGCTCCGGTGGCCCTTTCACATCACTTGCCTTCAAGTACAGTGCAAAGCTCCAGCTATGCAAAGGCTGTCCAGGCCAGAATTCCAGTGCACATCAGCCAGTCCAAGAACCAACTGTGCTGGGATAATAGCCAGCAGGAGCTCGTGTGAAGCAGCAATTAAAAGGCAGAGATGATGGTAACTCAAAGAAGGGTTATATGCTTTTTTTCTTGTTTTATATATCCAGTGACCTAATCCCACAAAGGGTTTTTTATCACTGTCATTTCTGCGCAAACCAACTCCAGGAGAGATGTGCATGAGTAAAATTACATTAAAATTGATTCTTTGATATCTCCAGGCTTACATGCCTCTCAGGACCACGTCATCACCCTGACAGGGTGAATTACCCACTTAACTGGGAACTAGATACTGTAATGAGGAAGGTACAAGTGAGGGATAGCAATGACCATCCTGTAATTAAGATACAGGAGCCCTGAAGTAATAGATTTAGAGGTGGCTGTGCTACAAGGCTTACCCCAAACCTGAAGCCTACTGAACATAATCACTCCAGTTTTAAAGCGAGCTTAAATGCTCCCTGTCTTGAAGTTGTAGCAGCGTCTGGTATTTGATATTTTGATACTTTGAGTATAGTGAAAGGACTACAAGCTCTCCTGCTTAGGGGTCTGTAATTAGGGGCATCTCACGCATTCCCACTATTAGGAATAAAAGCTCCTCCTTGACTTCAAGGAGGCGAGTATTTCATAAGATGGAAACTATTGCAACATCATGGGAGTTGCTTGCTGCAAGGTGAAGTATTTAATGTTCAGAACAGCTGCCTAATGCTTCATGATGTGGATAAATTTAGGTGGTGCTCAAATGTCCATTATGTAAATTCTACCTCAAAGTGTATTTTAAGAATAATTTAAATACAGAAAGATTAATTTATCTCTTTGTTCTTTAGGTTAGAAGACATTCAGATGAGCAATTCTGCTAAACAATATTGCTACTTACTTGAGACAGATGAGCCAAGAGAGTCTTAAGTTTCAAAGACGCAGCCTATTAAGTTTCCACTTGAAGTTAGCTTTGATCTCTAGCTGCTATCCGAAGTCACTCGAGATTGATTTGTCCCAAATGACTTCCACACACACGCTCAGCTGCCGGATTCCTCTTGTGTGGATCCCTGCGTGGAACAGGGTGACCAGCAGATGTCCCCAAATTCTACAGAATCACTCTTTCAGCTTCTCTAGTCTTCAGTGCCCTTTTGCACATTCCAAAGGATTAAGCCACTCGAGGCCACAGATACTCTTGCTACTTATTCACATTATTCTTGTGAGATTCTGAGGTGGGGAATGCTGCCAGAAAGCGCCTTTATTGTAATAGAAAAATTGGATATTGGTTCAATTTTTATGACATGCTGCCCATCGACTGTCCCTTGTTTTATTTTTGAAAGCACCCTATTTTTCCCCCCCCCAGAACAGCAATCCCCATCCAAATATGATCTGTAATACTTTTATCTGGAGGTTCAGTCACAAGAGGCAAGACCTTTTCCAAACTAGTATCAATGATTTTGACTTGGATATTACAAAACCCACGAACTACATTCTTTATACACATCAAAAGCTGCTTTTACAATTCCCCACAAACTATTTTAAAGCTAAGGAGCTTGTAGTAGGTTGTAGATGCAAAGGCTGCTTTGTGGTGAAGGCATGAGGAGGGGCAGGTTAGTGAGAAATGCAGGAGACATTACTGAGCTATGTGTTCTAGCTGTGTCCTTCTCCCTACAAACACCAGAAACTCCCCTGATTTGTTATAAAACAGACTAGACTAGTATGTAGGAGCAAGAGGAAGAAAGAGTGCAAATGATTGCAGATTTCTTTAGAATGTGAAGATTTGATTCCTAGGGCCACTGAAAATTAATTCCTCTAACTCCGCTATTAGAAGAACACAGCTACAAAGAAAAGCATTAGAACACACCCCCATGAAATTAAAGACAACTGCACAAAATGAGGTGGACTGGCATTGAAAGTTTATCCATTTCAGAAATCTATACATTTAGATACAAAAGAGAATTAACACAAAAATTTACATATTTGCAACTCTCGTATTACACAGGTAAAGAGCATGTTATGGTTTCAGTGGAAACCATATTTTGCAATTTAAAAACAAAACTTGAAACAAATTTTCCAATTTAAAAATCTTCTGAGTGTAAGGTTGAGAAAACAATCAAATATCTGAATAGGACCCCAAAGAGAGCTTACTCAACATATGATTGTCATGATGCAATGAAGCCAGGTATTGCCAGACAGGAAATCTTTCTCTGTAGGTAGGTGTGAATATGGCAAGAAACTTGAACTTACTCTGATATAGATATAACTATTTGCCAAAAAAATTTTTTAAATGCTGGCTTGGCTGAGCCTTCTTTAGAGAGGATCATGCCAGGGTAGTGCATCACAGGGATACTAATTTAAAATAAAAATAATTAGACTTAAAATATCCAACATTCAACATAATCTGAATTTTAGGTGCTTCAAATTCTGTACACACATAAGCCCTATTACAGCAGGAACAAAGATCAATAGGCTGATGTTGTGTATGTCTGTGTCTCTTGGAAAAGAGGGAGGCAGAGTTTCCTGCCTCAGTTCCTGTGTATGATCCTCATATTCCATCTGATGACTAAGGAAAATTCCCTAGGGACCAAAACCTGGCTTATTGTTTTCATAAAAAGCAAATTCTTATTTTGTAATGATTTTGTTACGATTTTAAAGTTGTGACCATCTAATGGTAACAAGATTAAAATGGGCATGTATAAACTTTGAAAAGGTAATACGGGGGAAAATAAAAAGTTGATTGATACAGATTCAGACTGAAAAAAAATCTAGTTACATTCTGTTTCAGAAGTGGCAGTATTTTTTTTTAACTATTATTACAAGTCCTGTAAACATAATTATGACAGTATTTTTGGATCAACAGAATTACTTAAAATATTATTAAAATAAAATTCTTCTCCAAGAATAGTTTTGGCATGAAACATGGAGCCCTTGGATTTAAAATACTGTCCCCAAAATATTAGGGAACAAATGGTAAGAGCACCCTGGTAATGTCTATCATTGACAGTATATTAAAATTTTGGTTTGCATGCAATTGTAAACTGAGTAGAAATTCTAATAATGGAAAAAATGGTGGTAGCAGACTAGGGTAGTGTGCTTTGCCCTAGAACAGAAAAGAATTCAATGGACTGACAACCTGTTCCTAAGAGACTGACCACAAGGATTTATGGCTTGATAGTAGCACCACAATCATGGCTTCAGGTGGTTTTTTGTGCTTTGTTTAAAGAACCTTTGACTATGGCAACGTGAGATAAAACTGCTAGTTGGAATTTGGAACATTCCAATGGCTCCCCTTCCCTTCCCCCAAAACCTGAAGTAGCCCATTCTCTTATAACCTTGCAAAACACGAGTGGTACGAACCCTTCCAGGTCAGAACTAGGTAATGGGGCTCCCATGAAAGCCAAATCAATATTGTGCCACACTCCTCTGAAGTGCCTGTCCTTCAGCACTATGAGGGATGCCACACCCCTATCAGCCAGCCAGTACCTGACAATGATGACTGAACTCAGAAGGTACAAGGATGGAAGAGGTGGCTTAAAAACAAGCCTCACTTCCTGATCATCTTTACCTTTAGTAAAGCAAATAATTTGCACAGAAATCCTCATTATGTACACATCAACTATACAAGTAATACAAAATATCTCAGTTGAGCACCAATGCTGACTTGAGGAGTAGTACCTCCAAGTCAGAGTATTAGTATTCCCTGTCACAAATAAATTCTGACATACTTTCAGATTTGTCTAGATCAGCTATATTCAGATCACTTTTTTGTTCATGTTCATCTTTGACATTCCAAGGAGATTAGTAATAGCAGCAGTTTTATAAAAGGTGTGGGTATCCTGGACAGCTTTCACAGCATAATCAGTTCAGATCTTCATAAAAGAAAAGACCATAAAATCTGCTGATCTGGACTTTAAGGTTCTACCAGAAGTTCATTAAATGGAATTCATATAACAATTCATGTGAGAATAAAAGGTGGAAACAGGTTCAGTTTGTGTGTGCAAACAGCGGGATGTCCAACGGTGGCTGGAGTCCTGCCCTCAGGGGCAGCAGGGTGTCAGTGAACCATGGCTGGCACGTCACCTGGGCTTAGAGTAACCATAAGGACACCTGAGAATCAGGCTGTCATGACTGGGTAAGACATGAGTGCTGTAGTATTCCACCAAACTTCCCATGTTCAAAAACAGGATGTCTGAATCCAGGTAAAACTTGCCGTCCTGTTGTAGAACAAAAACATATGTAACCATGCACAGTAATGTCTCCAGCTCAATGTCTAAAGAAAAAAAGGGCCAGGACATCATCATCAGAACTAAGTTATTTCAAATACACAATTACTTTGCAAACTAGTCAGTCACACAAATAAGTCCAAATTAAACTCAAGGAATCAGAAGGATTTGACTGAAGCTGAAATTTATGATGATACAGCAATTACAAAGCCCAGCTCTGAGCACTTGAACTCTTATCCAATACCAAATATTTGTATATAAGCTGATTTTAACTGTCAGAGGTGGGGAAAAAATTTAGACTTTAACTCATTAGTTCTGATACTTACCTGTATACACACCCATTTTATACACACAGACATATAAAATGTAAAGATTCATACATAGCGCAGCTACTGACCTTTTCAAAGATTCTGTAGTTTCTCACTTTTCCTGCAGGTTCATCCCATACAACCAATACCTTGAAGAAGAAAAAGGCAATATATTCAGTCTATGCTACCAAGCTCTTCTAAGTCAAGGTATTATTAAGGAATTAATTAAAATTCAGCCTAAGAATTTTTTTTCCATCACTGACATTATGATAGTGATTCTCTCATATTTTCTTGCTTTAAGAAAAGACCACATCTAAATTATCAAGCACTTTAACGTATAGAAAACGCAGTCTGTCTTAATCCAGAAGTTTTTTGGGGGTTAGATTCAGCAACTACAATTTACCTTTCCAGGCTTAGTAGATGAGTTCCTAATACAGTACAATCCATTTTGTGGTTTTCCTTTTGGGCTACTAGCTTTAAATATCCTAAAAAGAATAAACAATGACATATATTACAATTATTCATTGTGCATGACATGTTATTAGCACTCAGAAAAATACTGACAATCTTAAAGTTCTCATGACAAATATCTAGTTTGGGTGTAACAATTCACAGGTGCTCATAGCTGAAAGAAAGTCACTGTTGTAGCACCTGAACCAGCAGTGCAGCACAGATCATCTGGCTCTCTGCTCCCATCCAGCATCCTGGCAAAACAACCTCCTTCAGATGGAGCCAAATCACATTGCATTCTCATCTGTCAATTGATATATGAGCACTGAACCAACTTCTCTAGAAAATTATTTGCATATTAAGTATTTCAGTGCATGCTTTAAACACAAGTTATCAAAATCATCTTTGTACTACAGTTCAGTACAGGTTTTTGTAGGACTTCTAAGGAACTATTTTAAAATCACATTTTACCTTTCAACTTCAAAGGATTCAGAGGTATTAAGAAATATTGAAACAGGCAGCCCAACCTATAAAAATATTAAGAAAATAAATCACTGTTAAGTCAATGATAACTCAAAATCCTAGGAACTTGTTATGCAAATAAGCTACAGCCAACAGCTACACCATTAAAATTATTAATTGTCATTTAATCTTTACTTTATGCTTCTTTCTCCTTTAGATCCAACCTTAAACTCCATAACTTAGCAAGGCATTCACTAAGCTAAAAAAGAAATGGAAAAAAAATTTACACAGCACTGTGTTTTCAGAAAGTTCTCTTCTCCTGAAATAATGCATTTTAAATGTTCCCAAAGGTATACCTAAGCAAGGGACAAAAATATTCTTTTAGAATGGATCATCTGCTTGATCTTACTTTTTCATAATCATCATCAGACTCATCATCACATTGGCTTGGCTTGGAGGGTAGTGCTGGTTTTTCAAATGAAAAACTTCTAAAACTCTGTCCATCTGGTGGTGATCTCCTGGCAGAAACAGAATGAAAACTGAAGAATATCTCATCAGGAAAGCAGAACAAATATACACAAAACACTGAAGGAATAGTAAAACTAGAACTGAAGTTTCAGTTTAGCCCCCAAATCATGGAATCCTAGAATGGTTTTGGGTGGAAGGGACCTTAGAGACCGTCCCATTCCAACCCTCCTGCCGTGGACAGGGATACCTTTCACTAGACCAGATTGCTTGGAGCCCCATCCAACGTGGCCCTTCCAGGGATGGGGCATGCACAGTTTATGTGCTAATCTGTGCCGGTGCCTCACCACCCTCCCAGCAAATAATTTATTTCCAATATCTGAGCTCAGCCTCCCCTCTTGCAGTTTAAAGGAGTTCCCCCTCATCCTATCACTCCATGCCCATATCAGAAGTCCCTCTCCAGCTCTTTTGTAGCTCTTTTAGGTACTGGAAGGTGTTCTAAGAGTCTCCCTGGAGCTTTCTCTTCTCTGGGCTAAACAATCCCAACTCTGTCAGCCCATCCTCACAGGAGTGGTGCTCCAGCCCTTGGAGTGGCCTCCTCTGGATCAGTTCCAACAGGCCGACATCTTTCTTGTTTTGGGGGCCCCAGAGCTGAAGGCAGTACTTGCAGATTAATTTAGATAACCACAGATTAATTTGGGTAAGGAGAGACCTCTAGAGATCATTTAGTCCAAGCTCCTGCACAAAACAGGTCCAACCAGATCAGCTAGATTCACTGCAGATTTTCAAATAACAGGCAAAAAAATCACAACACAGAGAGGGATGGTGCAGGGAAGAGATGTTGGTACGAATCTATATCTAAACTTGGTAACTAGTAAGTGACTGAAAAACAACCAGTGCACTGTGTTTTCATACTTACTGTTTAAGGGGACATAAAGATTTCTCTGTTCTAGGCTTGACTGCAGGGGGCTGGTGGCTTGGCACAGGTGGCTTTGGGAGCACTGGTGGCACAAACAGTCCAGGTTTACCATGTTCCCTTGGCACTTTGGGCTCCGCTAGCTTTTCATTAAGCTGTGACAACTTGGGTTTATTGCCTGGCAAAGGAGGAGGAGTCCGTGGGGAAAGGTTTAAGCTTTTTAACTTCTCGCATGCTTCTGGAGGAGCAAGGACTTGGGCTGGAGGCAGAGGCTCTGGAGGCAGTGGCTGAACCTCTTTGCCACTTGCAGGCTTTTTGAACGCAGGCAAAGGGGGCACGGGGGGCGGCTCCAGTTTGATTTCAGGTAAGCTTCTCTTGGGAGGTGGCGGTGGCGGCGCTGGTGCAGTTGGTTTGCCAGCGTAGCTGTGCGCCCTCGCCTCCGAGTAGGGAGATTTCCTGACGTGAGGAACGGGCGGAGGTGGGTAGGCAGGGGGCAGCACCATATCTACAGAAAGGAAAGCAAAAAATCTTGGCACGCTCAGGGGGAATACAGTATGTCATCCCAAGAGACTTCTCCAATCAGTTTTTCTGCGTGATCTAAGATATTTCACTGGTGTCGGGTCTGATAGTACTCAACATGCTGGATAAGCATTTATCTTTCAGCACAATTGTGAAAGTTATAGATAATAATAAACTCCTGATATTTTTTTTCAGGCACGGTTTACAATGAGTTAGCGAAGACTTTTCACTTTGTAGTCTGTTTTTTCCTTAAAAGCATTACTGCTGATTCAGTCAGATCAGACCCAGGTCATCCTAGGCAGGAGGCTTGCAAGAAAACACACCCCTAAAGGCATGTCATGCTTTCTGTAAATGGTTACTGCTGTTATTGCAAACTTCTGACCCTAAATACCTCTCAAGACTAGATACTTCTGCACTACTTCAGTTATTTTGCCAGTTGGAACAGTAATGACCAATATGAAATAATAACCTGGCATTCCACATGAATATTGCCTTTGCTGGGCCCTTTTGTGAGGGTAATCAGGGAAATCACATACCATCTTTCACTATGTCAGAAGTATCTGGCTGCAAATAAGACTCATCCTCGTCCTCCTGGTCATAATCTGCAGAAAAAAAAGTATCAGTGTGTCAGACTCTGATAAATACTCTGGGAACCTAAGAAAGAGTATCAAGTACTTAGGGCTCCTTAAAACAAATATTTTCAGGTATTTTTTCTAAAGAGGTAAAAAAAAAATTAATAGTTTTGATGCACCTCTCTGCTATCTAGGTGCTTCTTTATATGTCTATGCCAATTTAAAAAGCTCTCACTTGTAACAGAGGCAGATAAAGTATGTTGCACATTAAACTTTTTTTTTCAACTCACAAGTCAAAAAAAAATTATTTTTAGTGACAGTTTCTAGTGTTCCAGCCTTCCTCAGAGAAGTTCAAATCAGTTGCAGAGACACAACTACATGGATGCATTGACATTAGCACTTAGGAAAAGAAACATAACCCGCCAAAATTTAGCCCTATCACAGAACAAATCATGATTCTGCAGTATGGAAGATTAAACAAGCTTAGTGATCTAAAAAACTATTTAAATTCTTTTGCCTTGCTCTGGCAACAATTAAAAAAAGCACCACAACAAATGGATTAAGTGATATCAATGTTGCCTTTAACTGTAAATCAGAATAACCAAACCACAAAGAACATGTTACTCCTAGGCAGTAATTTCTCATTATTTATTATAAGAGGAGCCTGAAGGGCAATATGCAGAGGAATGCCCTAAAAAAGGTAAGAATAGCTGATAAAAACCAGTTATTCTAATTTTCCTAATTTAGGCTCCTACTAGGCTCCATCATTCATCTTGCACAGAACCCTCCCTTCCCACAAAATCAGAAGGACTAAACTACAACCCCACACGAAATGCTGATGAGTGTTCTCTGCTTGCAGCAGTGGGACCGGATTTCCTAACGAGACCCTTTGCATCCCAGTCAGGAAGAACAGTCAGGAATTTCCTTTCAGGAAATGAGAGTACTTGCTCCCACCAACATTGCCCTGAGAAATCTGAAAGGGCAGATGGGGAAAGGCCTAGAAAATAATCTCTGCTGAACCTCAGGGCAAGATTTCTCATGTTGGTTTTCACAAACATATTTCTTGACTGGGAACTCAGTTGCTGAAATATGCTGGGAATGCCTACCTGACAGGCTTTCTGTCATGCCCTCACCTTCAATTAACCTCCCTAAAAGGAACTGAAATTCTTTCGTTTATTTGTACCAATAGTAAATGGCACAAAATACCTGCTGCTGATTTAAACCTACAACAGAGATAAACCTTGTAAAAAAACCACCAGTTACAAATTGGATCAGTTTACTTAAGCTACCTGAATAATTCCTGCAGAATTCAGAAGAAACAAAAAAGCAACAAAGAAGCCTTATTTATCAGCGTCTAAATTTGTCACCTTCATTATCTGCTGAATGCTGGGAATACTTGATGTCAATGGGACGTTCTACTGAGCCGTAGAAACTGTCTGCATCAGAACCAGAGTCACTGCAAAAGAAAAGACAGAGTCACTTCTGTTTACCAGGACTGCAGCACTGGAAAGGAATGCTGGAAAAGCAGAAGCAATCTGTTCCTATTTCCCAATTTACAGTCAGATATGTTGCTGCTGTCTTTTACAAGATTTAATTTCTTTTACACAAAGATCACATTGAAAGTGCTCTTTATGTTTAAAGATTTGGGGTTTTCTTCAAATTCTTTAAAGCACTAATTGGGAAGGGCTTCTCAAGTCTTACTGTGCCTGTTCTTATTCAACAGGAAGTTACTTGTAGGTGCAAAAACGCCTAAAACACCAAAGAGCTAGTGCAAAAGGGATAAAAAGCCAGTAAAGAATAAGGGTTTATACCTGAATTCTGTTATTATTTCTTTCTTGTCATGGTAGTGACCAATTTCTCTTCTCAAGGACAACATCCAATTCTAAACCAAAATAAAAATACAACATTCAACACATCAGTCTTAAAAATCACTAAATCCAGATGTATCTTGTCCTCTGTAAGAACAAAGTAACTGTGCAGGGAACATACATTGAAATAGCATTTATCCATTACTTTTAAGTGAAAAATCTCAGCAGTCAAATGATTTGACAACATCAAATGCTATAGGAACATACAGAACTATTACATTTTCAGTTTGCAAATTTCAGGTTGTTATTCCTAAAGCCAGATATATATTCAGAGTATGTTTACAGGTGAGAGATTTCACTAAACAATTTTCAGAAATTATCAAAGGCTCAACGTATCATTACTTTTTCCCTGATGAAAAATAAATTCGGAATATTTATGAAATACAGAGAAACCCATGCCATCTAGTAAGTCACAGCCATTCCCTAAAATTACAAGTTGAATTAATACTAACTTAATAGTTGAAACTTCAGACATGATTTTCAGAGGAGCCCAAAGAACTGGGTATACAAACTTCAGTGACAGCTGCATTTCCAGTTCTTTTAGATTTTAGGGAAGTCCGAGATTCGCTTTTTGCTTCAAGGAAAATTCTATTGCCAAAGAAAGTTACCTTTCTTTCATCTTCAGAAGAAGCTGAAAAAAACCACGTCCTGTGCTTCTTGCTTATGTGAACTAACTTGAAAGGAAACACATTGCTTGATGTTGTCTCCTCAGCTGCCCGCATAACCCTGAGAAACAGAACATGCAATACAGAAACTCCTCAATCTAGAGTTAATGCCACCATGCAAGTCACCAAGACTGACACAAAGCAGTTTTACTGGCCAGTTTTGCCTTATGAAAAATATCCCCAAGCCCAGGAAATCACCAGAGAAATCCCCATATGTGCATTTGCAGTACTTGTCAATTATTGTGGTAGATGGGACAATGCAAAAAGAAGAGCACTTGTTAATCCACCAGCCAGACTTTTCTAAACAGCTGCTTGGACCTGTTCAAGAGTTAATGACCCACATTAATTCATAAGTGCCTGCAAGAGGCACTCAGGGTGCTTGTGGCCCTTATTTCAAGAAGTCACTCTTTCAGAGGAGAAATCAAAACACGTTTCCCATGAAAGTAAGGAAAAACTAATAATAAAGGCAAACTTGATTTTTACATGTTACCCTTATAAACACTCTCTTGCATGTTTTTTATTATTTTAAAACCAGCATATCTTTATTTTTTGTGTGTGTTTGTGTGTGTGTAAGGAATTTCTTCACTTGGAACTCCTAGGGAAAAAAAAAATTCAAAACCCCTTATGCAACTACTCAGTCTAACAAGTCTTCCAGTTCAAATTCTTTTCCAATGTTTTTCTGTGCCTTATACTAATCAAGACCTGGTCCCTATTCCAAGCAAGATCCCTACAAAGCTGCTAGAATGAAGATACATAAAAAGGAATGAACAGTCTCTTGCATTTACAGATTCCATGGTACTGTTCATATTCACAGCAGAAGCTGGTGTCATGACAAAATTACAGTGTGGGTTTCCTCTACAAATTAATCTTGAATTTTTAACTAGCTACAAAGTTTACAAGTGCATTCCCTTAAAAAAAGCCATTGTCATGTTCTGTTAGAAAAGCTCTCTCTGAGAAAAGGTCATTCCTTTTTCCAAGTCTGAGAACATCATGCAGTAAAAGATATACAAAAGCAATAAAATTGCGATGGTTAGGATCAAAACAATGATATTTCTCTACATTCCCTCTTTCTCATTAAACTTTTCTTAGCATCACTTTCAACAGCAATTCCCTGAAGTTAGGTTGGACTTATATATTAGTAGGCCTTGTACTTATGCTGCATTTGGGATTCTGACAGTACTGGCTAACTTGAAAGCCACATACTTCTGTTTTCAACTTGCAAAGTAAATACTAAGATTAAAAATGTGTAGTGAAATGAGTCAGATACTTTGCACACACATTCTCTCATTTAGCACTCTGTAGCTGACACAGTTTTGACACTTCCTACAGTAACTAACTACAGCTGAACCAGCAACTCCATAAATGTTCCCTTCCGATTTCTTTCTGGTCACTACAGAACAAAGATGGTTTGTCTGAAAGAATCCACATCTATCTGCACATGCAGTCTGCATTAATCAGTGACAGGAGTAAGGCCATTGCAATTCAAACAGCTTTACTGGTTCAATTTCAGAAGGGGAAGGCTATCCACTCGCCAAGCACAGGAGATGTCATATATACAATTCAAAAGGAATCCATTTCTTGGAATCTGAGATCAATGCTTAACCCAAACAACAGACATAACTGTGTTAGACTACATTAGAAATGAAACCAACAGCCCCCAGCATTAAGTAAAAGGAGTTTGGGTGTTTAACAACTTCCTTGGCATTTACCTGTTGTAACCTTTCAAAGAAAATGCACCCTGTGGGGATGCAGATGTGCTGCTCTTAAAATAGTAGATACATCCCTCGTGGATAATCACAAATCTCAGCGGCCCTGAAAGGATAAAAAGTAAGCAAAATATAAATCCAGCAGCAAAACAACTAGAACCTCTTAGCACGTGTAGAATTATTAAGATTTTAGTCATCATATGAATCACTGTAAACGAGCAGAAGCTAATTAAGTGACAGTTTGTTGATGATCTGCCATACAGTGAAGCTGTTTCACTGTAATATTAAGTGAGGTAATATTTCAAGAATTGATAAGAGAGGCAGCTGATCTGAAAACTTCAAAAGAAGCCCCGGAGACTGCAGGCCTGACCTCCACCTGTGATCCTTTATTGGTGGAATAAGCAATAGCAGGAAGGCAGCCTCAGGATACAAACATATATTTACATCCATTCCCATTATCTCCCATCATGAAACTATTATCTCCCTCTTCTTTTTCACCTCAAGTACATAATCCTGCCAATAAAATGATATCCTGTTTTCTTTTTTTGAAAGAGGCCAAGACTCCTTCCTTTATCAAACACAGTAATCTTTGTCCTTGACTATATAAGTATAGTTTCAGTATAAACAGGGATACCAAATGAATAGCATAAAAATAAACCCTAAATCTGAACTTTTCCCCATGTAAATAGGCTCGGATTTCAGAAGAAATTACTGTTATTAAGTACAGCCCAATGCTGGCAGTGAGGAAAATTTCCATTTCACAACAGCAGTAGAGGATGGGGATGTTTTTTCCAGTACAAAATAACCAACTGGAAAAATAAAGCTGAGTACTAATTTCTTTCAGAAAAGAGTATTTGAAATCAATACATATCCTGGGAATCTGTTTGTCTTGAAATCTTACTTGTGAAGGACTTGACAAGAGAACTAAACAAGCAAAATAAAATCAGCCACAACATTTATTATCTAAGATTTACAGCTGCAAAACAATTAAAGGAAAGTCTTTCAATATGAGTCTTTCATGCATATATTCCAGTAAAATTGTATTCCAATACAAAGTGGAAAAACAGCCTCAACAGTCTGCTAACATGAAATCTGTTACTGGCCCCAGAGGCAAGCATTTAAAACATTTAATTTAGTTAATACCTCATTCAACTTACACTTGAGGATCTGCAGCTGGGTGCCTCCTTTTTTATGAAGATACCCTGACTTGCTGACTCCCCCAGGCATTGTCAGAAGGTTTTGTGCTCCAATTGCCTTCATTGGGACTGGCCAGACCTGCTCCTGCGAGGCCATCGTTCTGCAATTTAGAATAATTAAAAACAGCTTAAAACTCAGGTTTTACTTTAAGGAATGAGTACCAAGAAGCAAAGCTTGTTTCCTTAAACAAGCTTTCCAAACAACTAATGTGGTTCAGCACTCAAAAATGTAACACAGACAGGCTGTTCAAAGATTCCAGGAACTTTGTAATGTATAAAACAACGTGGTGAAAAAGCCCCGATTTATTTTTATACAGTTCTCAAAAGTGATTGACAGCTGTTGAAACAAAGGAAAAGTGCTTAGTAAATGTTACTTAAGCATTTATGTTTTAAAAATACTCCAGATAACACTGTGAGACTTACAGGCAGGTGACTGGAAAGAAAATTGATTTCTTCTCTCAAATGCTACAGCTGGATACAGAAAATGTCATTTTCTGTACAACAAGGGAACCAAGTCAAGGTTTAGAAACTGCAGCATCCAATACTATTTGCTCCTGATATTTACCTTCTGTTTTTTAAACTCTTGATTCTTTAATTAAAGGATTAGTATATAATCTCATACTGGATGTTACATGTGACAGCATCCTGTGCAAATGAAGTTCCTCTCAGATTCCATTTAATTTATATATCAACTATTTATGTAATGCTCCACCAAGCATCTCTGCAGTTAGCACTCTTTCTGCTGTCATCTTAAACCAAAAAAAGATTAGTTTCTGAGCAACTTATTCTGATATATTATGAACCTTTTCTTTCTTCAACTGGTAACAGAACTAGGCAAAAAAATCCTACTGCTTCATGGAGAAATCCTGTATGGAATGAACGGGAATTTTGGCCTAGATGCAAAAGGGTCTTATCATCAGGTGTAGGGCTAGAGACCTTTGCTGGTAAAAAGCAAACTATTAATTTCTGATGAATGAATGATGGTTTAGAATTGATAAGCTTTCAGTGCAGTCCCCTTGTGAAATGGATCTTGTTCAATTTCTCCTTTACCCAAAAGGGACAGTAAGGGAGGTAAATTGTAAAGCTCAGCACAGAATCCAAGAGCTTCAGCACAACACCTGACCCGAGCACTTCCCCCTCCAACCTAAAATGGCTTTTCCCATTCTGAAAAGAATAAGGAAGTGTTTCAGATTTGTTGAGGTGCAACAGCAAAGTACATGTCCATCGTATGGGTTAGGAAAAGCAGAAGTGCCAGTCAGTGGCTCTTGCAGTGGATCTCTTTAGGATTTAGATCTGACTGCTTGCCACTTGCTGATGACGTCCGTGTGGGAAAGGATGGAAATTCCTATCTCTCTATCAGGAGAGTTTAAACGAAATTAAGTTCTCTAGGCAGCCTAGAAGACTTAATCATAACAATTAGGTTTTGATTCCCCTTGTGAAGCAGGCACAGCCAGAGAAGGTTGGATCCAAGGCCCTGAAAAGGCTCTCATAGCAGACACCTCAAGACACCATGGTGTCCCAATTTTCCCCCAGGACCTCCCTGCTCACCAAAAGGTAAGCTGCTTTTGTTCTACTCAATTATATCCTTCCTTCTGCTGTTTCCTCCATGTTCTTATTAAATGACTGAGATCTTTCCAAGCTGAGTTATTTCCTCCTCCTCCACAATGAAATTTCTAGCAACAGCAATGTGTCCAAAAAGGGGCTACTTATGTATTTTAAAGTTTTAAGAACAAATTTTTTTTAAAAGAGTAACAGAAGCTAACATCCCCCCTGCCCACCTAATTTTTCAAATTATTTCTCCACATCTTGCCAGAAAAGTTGAAATTAGGGAAATGGAGAGTGCTACCCAGCTGGCTGCTGACGCCAAACCACATCAATACTGCTAAGAGTGATTTCCTTGAAATAAGGACTGCAAAGGCAAGCCCTGGGCTTATTCTTTTAAGAACAGGCACATCAATGTTTCAACATTAGAACTTAATTATCAATCTGTTTCTAGTTATGTTCAGAAAATGGTCTAAGTAAAAATGAAACCTTTTCATTTAGATAAATATACTCTGATGCTACTTTCCCAACGTTAGTTTCAATGCTATCCAACAGTTTCAAGTTCATCTTAGATCTTCCAATCCTCTGTGAAACTGTCTCAGTGTTCTGTACATAAGCTGAAAACCTATCAGAAGAAGCACAGTTAAATGTCTCAGGTTATCCAAAAGAATAAACCAGAAAGTTGAAATTTCTAGGAAGCCAAAGTCAAACACTGGCAGTAAGTATATGCTACTCTAGGTAACTACAGAAAGCAGAATTATTTGTCCCGGTCATGTTTGCCTTCTATAGAAGAGTGCACCAGTCAGACTACTCACTAAAGCATGTCTGGATGGGCATTATTTCCTCTACTTGAAAAGCCAGATCTTAAGGCAGACAGGAAAGAAAAAAAAATAAAATTACAGAAGCAGAGGAACAAGCAGGGGGGGGAAAAAATCCAGTTCTACTATGGGATTTAACTGACAGGAAAGGACGGCAGAGTATCAGGTTCTACTTCCCCTTTTCACAATCATTTCTTACTTTTGGCTACTTACTATGAAACACTCCTGAAAACAGAGACCAAAACTTAGAACTTCCCCAGCCCAGCTAAATGAATACAAGAAGTGAGTAAAAGGAGACACAGCTGAAATCCATGCCACCAAGTACACATTACATGAACTAAAGAGCCCACCTAATGCTCCAGGCTTTTCAACAGATTTAGAGGCAGCTAAGCCTATTATCTGTATTTCAGTGTGGCTTATAACACTCCCCATCATATCCATACTCTCCTCAAGCACTTTCATTTGCAGACACTTAGGGAAGACTTCGGTATTCTGAGTATAAAATCTTTCAGTTAGGCTGCTAAAGTGCATTTAAGTACTTGACTCCAGTCCCAGGCAGATTTTTCTTCTTCTCTTGACTGTAGAAAACAGCTCTGTAAGGATGGATGTTGCTATTTTGCATCACATTGCTGGGAGAAAGCTGTCAAAACAAATCTAACTTCAGAATCTTTATTGTAGGGGTGGGAGAGAAGAAGGAAAAAAAAAGGATTTTTGTGGTCTTAGCATCTACAGTATGGTTGCCTTTAGCTCACTGAATGGTTCCTTCAACTCTTGATATTCCTGTTGTAACTTCTTTAACACACTGCACCAAGAACAGAAGGATGTTGCATTGCCAGGCAGGTGAGTGCTGCCACAGCAGCCACTGAAGTCAACTGCAGAGCCCGCTAACTTTGGCATTACTGAGATCAGAGGGACATTTCCCAGCTGTTTCTTGGGCAGTTACAATCGTACACTACACCAGCCAAAGCCCCCCATACACACTTTCACCTCTGGTGCTCAGAAGAGCCTCTTCCCCAGGGCTGAGAACCAAGAAAGGGCTCACCCAGAGCAGCCAAAGCTCCTTCTGACACTGGTCCTCTGCCACAGAAGGCAACCTCCCCCAGCCACTGCTTGGTGAAAGCCTCTAGTAACAGCTACACGCTTTCTTCCTCTTCCCACTCACCAAGGAACTAGATGCAGAGCTTTTAATCAATTTTTCCATCAAGTCTCAAACCCACTGCATGTGGCTATTGAATTAATCTCCCCCACTGAATGGAACACTCTGAACAAGAGGATGGCAGAAGCCAGGGAAAGGTCTTGCATCACTGTTTCTAAGGGTTATCCCTGTGACAATTCTATGCCCATGAGGGAGATTAAAAGCCTTGGAGTAGGAGAAATAGAAAAGCAGTTTCTAGTATGTGCTTCATCATTCAAGAGTGCTTTTGGAAAGACAGAATGATGCAATCAGCACTCTGGAGCATGACAGAGAGCTTATACAATCACTAATGTAAGCAGTTCTTATACACAAACTGGTCTACCAGACTGAAAACCAAACTAATTTGCAATTGCAGTTGCAATACAGTATTGCTAATGAATCAATAAAATTATCCCAAGTGTATCACATGAGTATAATAATCTCAAACACTATTCACAATGAGCCATTTTTTATTTCAAAGTGAAATAAAAACTTGAACAGCAGGAAAAAAAGTGAATTTACACACTTCATCTTGTTACCAGTCAGATACATAGTACTGCTACTAAACTCAAACTCTGAATGGATAGCAGACTTCTGTTATTGTGTAGCAGGTAAACATATACATCTGTGAAGCAATTTGAATCCATTCCCTCACTCAGTGGATAGTGAATAGCTAAGATTTAAGGCTAAGGCATAATTTTATGGGCTAAAGGTCCCTCCATGAGTAAAAGTAAAATTCTGCCACATTAGAAATCTGGATTACATTACAGAAGAACACTTACCCCTCTTGGCCCTAAGAGCTGTTGGCATTCAGCCCAATTAGAGCAAATACAAGTTGATTCAATTAAGGATTGCATCCTGGAAGAGTCCTCAGTTCTTGCTTAACTTCAGCAGAATATGTGGCACATCTCCACATCTTGTAGTATACAGGCAAAAAAAATATTACCCTCATCTCTGAGACTACATCTGCCAATAGTTGTTTTAAAGGTTCTCACTTGTTATAATAATATTTATGATCTGGCCCCATTTGGTCATGCTGGAAAAAACAAAAAAACAGCCTCCAAAGCTGCAGCACAAAAAGAAAACCTGATCTGAATTTTTAACAATGCTCTCTATGCCAATTACATCTGAGAACGTTTAAAACTGTAATCTCATAACCTCTAGTCTTTAAATTTTACTTGGAAGTAAAACCTAGCTAAGCCAGATGCTGGTTTACTTCTGAATACGTAACTTACAAATAACATGACATGCATAACACCTAATTTACAGAAATTAATTTATTCCTCAAATCATGCAGAGGGAGTCTGAAGTATCAGGCTTTACCAAAAACGAGGCAGCATTACACACTGCAGAACAGGAGAAGTTTCCCCTATAACTCATCAGCGAGTCCGAGTTAGAATTATTTTGATTTGACCATCAAAATATTTCCCATCTGTTCTGAAAACTCCTTTCTGCAGAATTATCAGACCTCTTGTCCATTTATTAACTATTCTCCAGTACTTCTGAAATACTTTTCCATATCTCTCCTACTTTTTTTGGTTACACATTCCATTTCTTATAACCTCTAACAGCCTCTTTCACAATACTCTCTCAGAAAGACTAATAGCACAGTACAAACAGTGAAGTTAAAATAAATTCTTACAGGACAAAGGGAACAGAAAAATAAGCCCAAGTGAGATACACTGCATAACTAAATTTACTCTTTAACTTGCTTCAACTTGCTTTTCTTTTCTGACAAGTTTTCAACCAACACCCAACTCATCTCTTCCCCCTCCAATTCGATATCATGTCATTTTCTGCATGAGTTAAAAGCATTTTAGCCCAGATACCATATCCTGCTCTTAGCTGCAGCCTGCTCTCCGCCTGAAGGAGGAAAGATGCCAGAAACACAGGCCACAAAAAGCACTAACCTGGTGACCTTGTCCAAGCGACACATAGTTTTTCTGCTGACAGCTTCCCCGAACGATTGCTTCCTTTGCGATGACAAAGCCATTAACAACTTATAACCCCTCTCGGGCATGGCGGGAACATCCCTGCACTTCTCCCACCTTTGGGTAGTCCCAGGTTGGAAGAGACACAGCTGGAGCTGCTGTCTGCTCAACGCACAAAAGGAAAAGAAAGCCTGCCCCGACTGCTTGTGCATCTGCACTGCTCTGTGGCCAAAAGTGACGCCGAGGCAATGACTTGTTTCCTCTGGTACTTCCTGTTTCCCCCTCTTGTCAGTGGGACAGAACCACCTCTGTCAGACTTCCCAGCTTCCCAGAGAGCTTATAAATCCATTCTTGCACAGCTCAAACGCCTGGCAGGCATCGGGATAGAAAGCAGAGGGGATTTTTTAGGGCTCACTTTCTTCCTACTCACCTTTCAAGCACTTTCCTATGGGAGAAAAAGAAAGTCGTCCTTTTCTCTGTGTGTGTTTGTGTGTGCTCCAGCTCCCACACTGGCAGAGAGCTCAAAAATGCTGCCTGTGCTCCTGAAGAGCCTGTGCTCAGGTACTTGCACTGCACCACGGAACTGTAAGTATTTAATCTCTTTTCTCCCCCATAGCTGGAGCTTATTGTTCCCTCTTCAACCCCAGACGATCAAAATAGCCATTCTGAAAAATTCTGCAGCATACACGTGTTTTAGAGCAAGTTTTGCCAGTATCTTTGATGCTACCCAAACCACAAAAGACAAAATTCTAATTCAAGAGGCTGACCGTGTACAGTTGTTCACAAGTATCACCAATTGATGACAAATAAATACCATTGTTTTACACTTATTTTCATCTGGCTTTCTTAAAAGGATTCAAGTGTTTCCCTGACTTGTCTAGATTTAAACAGCATTCCAGGCTCAAAAGCTTGACTGAGACCAAACCAGCTAGCAAGTTGCATAATGATGGACAAAACACATGTAAGTATGTGGAACAAAGTTTACTTCACATATTTTTGGGGAAACGGACATGAATCTGTACCACAAAATAGAAGGAAGAAGTCTCCACACAACATCTCTTTTTGTAAACTACCCAACAACCAAAGCACAAAAGAAAGTATCATTTCAGACACTGCTTATGGCTGTATGGGCCAGAAAATCAGCTCCCTCACCACAGGGCACCCATTGGCACCCCTTCCATTGCCAGGCTCCATAGGAAGGGAAAGTGAACCATGAATACCACACGCCTGCTGTTAGCCAAAAGGATCAGCATATCCAAACACAAGATCCCAGTGCTCTTCAATAAGGATCAATGCCCAGTTGCCTCAGTGGCTTGACAGATTTTTTCACACAGAAAGTAATTACAGAGGATTCAGCTCAGTGGTTTGTGAATTACATTCGCTTGCTTTATTTGCTACCATACCAGTTACCCATTTAAGGCACACTGCTCTAAATCCATCTTTCCCCTCCTGAGTTCTCTGCTACCTAAGCAGCTTCTAAGCCTGCATTAGCATCTTTGCAAGCTATTTCTCCAACTTAGTAAAAGAACTAGATTTAGAATGACAGCACTTGAATATAATGCAACACTGGAAAAACCCCTTCAGTTCCTCTTTCCCTTTTCTGATGTGACACACCTAGCTCCTGGTTTTTCCCTCCAAACTCTACAACTTATAGTGCCACGCTCTTTGGCTTCAACAATCTCATCAAGCCGTGCCTCCTTTATCCAACACACGTTCCTGAGGTACTGCTTTTCCTCTCTAACCTTTCTCATGCTGTCTTCTCTCTTTCTTAATTTTAGTACTCAGAAATGCGGCAGGATTTTTTATTTCAAGTTCCAAGATCCCATTTTGACTTTGCTGGTGATTTCCAACACTATCAAGATGGTCCCAGAGTCAGAAGAGAAGACACTTCACACACACACACACACACAAGCAGGTGTTCCACCAAGGAACAACCAAGTTTAGATGCTTCACAGTTTTGCGAGACTGAAAATTCAGTTTAGTTTTCTAGACCAAACATTCACCAGAAGGACTGTATTTCAAAACTGCAAATAAGGAATCTGAAGAGATATGAAAACTTTATGGATTTGATTGACATGGATTTTCACTTCTGCCAGGGAAGTGAAAGAGTATTAAATATATCCTCCTTCACTAAGCAAAATTCTCTTATGCATGGACCTTTGGTATAAGATTTTCAGATTAATCTTCATTTGTCCCCACAAAAAATCAGTGGTGAGAAGCAGCCTTGAACCAAGCTAGCCTAGGGAGAATTTCATTCCAAAAGAGATCCTTCATTTCTTTAATGTTATAAGGTATCATTTAGCCCTAAAAGGAACCAAAGCATCTGGAACAAACACTTGGATTTCATTCCAGCAGCGTTGCTGCCTGAGGAATTCAGCCAGTCTTCCCTGCCATTGTCAGGAACAGCTCTTGCTGGCAGTCAAAAGCAATCCTACTTATCATTAGTTAATGGGATGCAAGGGCACAAGCACATCTGGCAGAAGGCTGTCCTTGCTGGTATAAATTCACTTGCCTCACCACAGGGCTGAGCTGTGTCTGCAGCAGGACCACTTCCTCTTGCTGACAAATTTACAGGAAACTGCAAGAATGGACTGCAAATAAAAGCAGCACAACAAGAGCACAGCAACAGTCAAGGCAGAAAAATTAACAAAGCACTAAAAAAATTTAAATAGCGTGAGAAACTTTCTTCCAGCTGCAGCAAGTCAGCTCAGGAGTTAAGTTTCACTCAGAATAATGTAAGGATTAATATATTATATATCTCCAAGGAAGTCTACAGTATATTAAGGCATTAAGAAAGTAAGGACATGTTCTGTTAATCCCTAAATTTGAGTCACGAGTAGAGTATTAGAAGTTTTTATTATTTCATTAATTCTACCAAACTAGCTCAGTCTCAAGTTTCTAGATGACAGCCACTATATTGAGAGGTAATATATTTGTCAGCTGCATGCTTCACAACTGCAGATTGTGAAAGCAGGAGTGTAAATTGCTCACCTGAATCCTTTAGCTATTAACTAAAGCAATGTTGTGAAAATACAAATAACCATGCATCAGAATTACTTCTGCTGGGTGAGCTGCATTATTATCTTTACAAAAAACAAGAGATGAATCAGCAACAAGGAGAAGAAATTAGGGCACAACTTCATAAAATCCTCTTTCAATGTCAAAAGAACTCCTATACTTCAAATTTCAACCATCATCCCTTCCTTCAGCTTACTTCAGAAGACCTGAAGAAGTCGTAATATTTTTACTTTACACATTACTATTTTATGATTAATTACTACATATTATTTACTTTTATATTTAATTTTACTATTATTACATATTATTATCTATCAATTACTATTACACATACTATCACATATACTTAAAATAGGTAGCTGAAGTCTTGATAATATATATTCAATTGAAACCCAAGAAACACAAAGTCAGAAAGCTTCTAAGTTTCTACTTATATCTCATATAGGTCCCAAACATCTGTAGACATATTGTTGGCTTGGAACTTCAAAAGATGCCACCAGCACCAGTCTGCAATAAATAAACCACATCTCAGAAAATGAGCAAGTCAATTTTAAAACAAAGTTGTAACTTTTCATGGTCACTTCATCAAACAGTTTGGCACACATCCTAGAAGATGATATCATTATTTCGGTTCTGGGATACAGCTGATGTCCTGTATTGCTCAAACAGCTGTAAATCAAAGTACAGTCACAAAGCACTTGCAGCTCCTAAAAAAGCAAACAGATTCAGGTTGGATATTTAGTCAAAATTCTTCAGAGAAAGCTTGCTTCAGTGTCAAGCATTGGAATGGGCTGCCCAGAGAAGTGGTGGTGTCACCATCCCTGGAGCTATTTAAAGATTGTGGCTGTGGCACTTGGGGACACAGTTTTGTGGTGAACAGGTATTGGTGCTAGGTTGAAAGTTTAAACTCGATGATCTTAGAGGTCTTCTCCACCCTAAATTGTTCTACGAAATGAGGATTGAATTAAGATCAATACAGCTGTTCCAGTATAATTTTTGATGTTGGCAATTTTGTTATACAAGGCTTTTCAGGTTTAATGGATTTCTACTGAATTAAAAGGCCCCTCTGTACAGGAACTGCACAGAAACATTCACTCAGGGATTTAACTGAGTCAAGTCCAGTCAGATCACACCAGTAATATTTGGTATAAACAACACAAAGTAGAAGGCAAATCCTGAAGATAATTTGCTGCTTTTTAGGGTTTTTTAAAATATAAATTCAGATACATTATCAACACTCCATTTCCATTTACTATTGAAAAGTTATAGCTCCTTTTAACTGTTATTTATATACAAGATCCTCATACAAAAGACTGTAAATGCCACTATGGCTATGATTAACTGCTCTTTCATCAGTGCTTGTAGAGCAATTTAAAATAGAGCATAGGTTTTAAAACAAATGTAACTAGCAAAAATACAAACACGATTCCAAGATCCTATTCCTGCAGACAGCTGCAAAGGGACTTTCCTCAAATACACACAGTTATTGAACATGGGACTTGCCACAAATGATTTCTTTCCTTGGCAGAAATTTTCAATTTTAACAGTTTTACTGCTAGGCTATTTTGTGATTAACTGCACATCATTCTACCACTAAGGTACTCAAAATAGATAAATTTGGAAGCACTGTTGGATGCTAAAATAATTTCTCCTTAGATGCCAAAACAGCTTTAAGCATTTTAGCTGACAGATCACTGAATTTTAACAAAAGCAATATCTAACTAAAGGCATTTAAAAACTTATAGGAAGAGGTCAAATGTCCATTAGTGATTTTAAAGCATATCTGAGAGATACATTTAACCAGCAGACATGTTGCCATATGAAGTTAAGTCTGTTGTTAGGAATTTTTTTTTTCTGCTTTCTTAGAATTTTACTTATATTGACTTAAAGTACATCAAGTGTCCAAGGGGAAAAAAGAAGGAAGGGTTTTTTGGTTTTTTTT
>VWZN01002261.1:501809-541722 GCA_013396955.1 Regulus satrapa
CAAAAAAAAAACAAAAAAACCCAAAAAACCAACCAAAAAACCTCCAGAAACAAAACAAAAAGAAACCAAACAAAAAAGCCATAGTGCATCTCCCTTAGTGCACAGCAACTGAAAGACTGGAAACACAGAAATCCATCTCAGATTCCAAGATTTCAGTCTCTGGCACCAAAAAATTACTCCAATAAGCCCTTGAGGTGCAAATTCTGAGGCTGGAAGAATATTCTATATTTCTGCCAAGTTATTGCACTCTTTGCAAGCTCTCCTTGGATCTGACTCGGTACAGTTATTCCTACTGCCCCATTAAGGGAGCTAAAAAAAGAGTTTATAAATGGGAACACTCATTGTAAAAGATACTTCCACTTCCTTCCTATCAACACTTTAAAAAATTATTACAGACAAAGGTTGAATCTAGCAGGAGCCTGGAATCTCTTACATCCACTCTACAGTCTAGTTAGAATATTCCCTCTCCTTTTTTAATTTGAAGAATCTGCTGGGCATCACATTAACCTATCCTGTTGCTTATTTCCAAATCCTCTCTCAAACATCTTATAGCACTGCCTATTCTTTACATTATCATGGTTACAAAGATGGTCCAAAGGTCATCTGTCTGATCCCTGGCCTCAGTGACTTCTCACCACTGAAGTTAACTTTTCTTTATTACAGACTAAAAAGAAACAGGCACACACACACATATAGAAATACATATAGATACAGTTCTTAAAGAAATAGTCTAGGTTAGAAATGTCAGCATCTTCCTTCTATCCTTGGCAGGATGAGCTCCAAAGCTACATTGCCTTTGTGCACCATTCTTTTTTACAGTTTCCTTGAAAAGCTCTTTGAAAACAGTGCAGCCAGACTCTTTACAGAGATGACCTGGTTATGACAGAAGAACTCCTTTGTCACAACCTCCAAAATCTTACATTTATGCACTGCCTGGAACTAACAGTCATTATGTCCCACAAATCTGTATTGCATTCCTTCATTTCCAGATTTTGGTTCTACACAGAATTTATATGGAGCATATCCAGGAAAAGCTTTTACAAGATGTACAGAATCTCTTCCTGCTATACACATCCCAGATATTCTTAAGGCATTCTAAATACAAATCACTTCTTGTACACAATGAAGAACTGAAGCTGGATTTCACTTGCACAAAGGAAATTCAGAAATTTAGGTCAATAGGATTGGTCCTGTTTCAACCTAAGTAATCAAACCTGACATCTTTGTATAGTAAACAGAACAGTTCATCTAGACCCAAGCCAAACAACATCACAGAAGCATTGATTCAGCTGTGGGCTTTACTGTTACCACAAAATACAATAACTACAAAAGCTGAACCTTACAGGAGAAAAACAATCTTTATGCACATTTAAAAAATATTTAATGCTATTTGTGGTATTTCATTTAGTATATGAAATAAAAAAGGCTGATCCACTTAACATCCTCTAAAAATCTGCACATAATAACTATATCAAAGTGCAGCTGCACTTTGTTAATTGTTTATCTCTACAGCCATAAAAAGAACTCTCAACTTTGGAGGTCTACTAAAAAGCATTAAAAGTGCATTACACTCTCTCAAAAAAAGCTCTTCTTGTTCCAGAAACTATGTGACAATCTTGCATGCATTCATAGTCACTTATTTTTAAATAGTAAACCACTATATCAATGAAATACATTTCCAAGATACAACAGAGCTCATTCCCAATTTCTGTCAGCTACATTTCCAACAGCTCAAAACATAACAAGCCCAACACTTCAAACTACAATTATCCCCTTATATATTTGAAAAACTTCTGTATACAGAATTTAATGAAAAATTCCTAAATTGGGCATCATCACAGATCAGCAAAGACTGATATAATCAAAAAAATCATTGTGGATCACATACATTGCTCCAGTGCCACTTCCTCTCCTGTGCATTTTAATCGAGAACCAGCAGCTGACAGGTTACAATCAAGTGCAAAGACTGCACTAGTTACAGTTTAACTGGATGGGGAAAAGCAATCCTTTAGTCAGCAAGCACAGAATTGCTGAAGGGTTCTTCCTACATACTGTATACCTTGGAATGTTAAAGCTCACTTTTTTTCCTCCTTTGGAATGCTGTATTGTTTTTCTGTATTTTTTTCATTTCACTTTGCTGGAGATTAAATTGTTCAGTTAGAAATCACAAGGAATCGATTCCCAAAGACTCGCCATTCATTTGATATTTTGGTTGTTCTACAGAACACTATCATCAACCCTTTTCATTCTAATACAAGCTCTCTCTTTTTCTAGACCAGTTTGCTGAAATATGCAACAGAAACCCATCAGACTGGAGGTCACCAGGGTTAAATAGTGAATAGTGATACAGTTTATCTTCATAACACAGGATTATTAGAAACACCTCAGGTTTATACTAGCTTTTTATGAGGACTAACCCCCAAATATCAGGCCAAGTTCACATTTGGTCTTTACCTCCGAGTGGCTCAAAACCCTAAAATGTCAACAATAAGAAAGTAAAGAAAAGGAAGTCTGCCCAATGCCATAGCTACAACTGCTGAGGACTGTGGGGAGAGAGCTTTCTCACAACTTTTGTTTCTGTAAGAATGACACTTCCAACTCCTGATTTATGTGTCTAGTGTGTTTCTTCCACTTCCGAGTCCTGATTTATGTGTCAGGTGTGTTTCTTCCACATACCTTCTCAATTAGCAGAGATCAGCAAGCACATTTAGAGCAAAATTCTGGTAAGGCCATGCACTTCATTTCCTAAGGGCCATAAAAATTACAGGGCATGAATATGTTGTGGCAGGCAAATTACTCAGTATGTTGATTAGAAAAATAGAAAAGGTACAGGCACAGAAAGAAGGATTAATTAGAAGCACGTAATTAATATGTTTATTGCTATCTAAGAGATACAAGAAGAGAACACTCCAGGAAGGAAAGGAATTGTGTAAAGTTCCTAAAATAAGAGTTTCAATCAAAAAGACTTCTGTTTGCAAGATTTCACAGCAAAGACACTTCTGCCAATCCCTCCTGCTTGTCCTTCTCCCAATAAGCAAAGCTGGTCAATCACATTCCTTGGAACAAGACCTCCAACCCAGGAGAGACCCAACTCCCAGTTCAATTGCCCAGCACAGAGCTTCCTCCTGCCAAGTAATTATTAAATACCATGACACTGGTGTAGCCCACTAGAACAGCATTTAGTACATCTTTGGTAATTAACAGATTTGTCACTAAGCCCTTGCCACCTGCCAACCCAATTCCACTGGGGAGCCAAATCCCCGAGTGCAAGGCGGCATCGGCAGCACTGCGACATCCTTCCCTCCCACCACCACATCCCTCTACTCCTGGCGGGCCTCTCATTCCTCTAGGAGCAGTGAACCAAGCAGAGGAGCCTCTCCACCCCAGCAGGGAGGAGGACAAACACAACTGCTCTCCCCTAAGGATCGGGGATGCCCCGCAGCTCTGGAGAAAGAGCCTGGCAGCAGCAGAGGCACAGCAGGCACTGTGCCAACCTGACAGACAGCTTCCAGCCTTAATCACTTTGGCACCGTCTACTGCCTACACTTGGAAACATGGTATTCCATCTTATCAGCCTTGTTTCCATCGTTATGGGGAAGCTTATCTGCACCTCAAAGCAAGAGATGTGAGACTCAACACATCCACACATGCCTCTGACATTGCTTCAATTGGCCTCTTCAGACACTTGGAGCAGTGGCATTCTGAACTACCACCTCCTTCACAACAGCTGTGCCATTTGCCAAGGGACAGAAATAAGGGCTGCTGCCTTTTTTTTTCTTGTTTTTTTTTGGTTTTGTTTTTGGAGAGGGGGGAGAAGAAGGCAGGAGACAGATGACTCACTGAGGCTTTAAGTGCTGAAGGAAAAAAGAATTTCACAGTGAGTTCTTCCCATAACAGCTTCCCGCAAATACAATAATTTCCTCTATGCGGCTAGAGAATAGTTTGGCTATCCAACTCTATTTCTCCTAGTTTAAACATGAAGATTACATTTAAAATATTCCTCTTTCCCTTCCAGATTTCCCCTCCTCCCCCACTGCACAGTTACACAGCAAGTATTTATCTAGCATAATCCCAGCAGCGCCATGCTTGATTTACTCCTGAGCAAGAGTACCCACACAAGCTCATGGATGGTGGGAGTGGAATACATTTGTGCCAGACAATGCATCATTTTATTTGTTAGGGTTCTCCTAAACCCAGGATGACAACTCTGTTGTATGTAACCTCTTTATTTATTTTTTTTCCCCCACAGTGTTTTTCTACTTCCAGCCCTTTAGGAGGGAGAAAACTACTGATCGTGTAACAGGACTTGTTTGCCCCTCCTGCAATGGGTGTTTTATCTTCTCAGAAAAGCCTTTCTGGTCAGCATTCTGATGAGTGTATTCACCTAATTCTAATGAACTTCTCCAGTTACATACTGGAGGTAAGGATTCTTTCCTAGACACCAAACAGAGATTGCAGAGGACTGATTGTCCCATGCTCCTGTACATGATACACCCACTTTGACAGCAGAAATTGTATTTCCCCAAAAGTCTGCATAAACAAATCCCACTTCACTCACTTAAAGCACACAGTGCTTTGGAAACCTGTCTACCTAGCATCACAGTGGAGTCTGATTAACTGACTGAAAAATCACACTGGAAAGCCTGAATGTTTAAGCCTGACTGATTAAAGGCAATTAACAGATACAGATGCTCAGCAGCTGTGTGAGTCAGGTCACTTTTTCACCCAAACATAATTCAGTGTCTTATTTTAATTAGTCAAGCTTACAGATCAGTTTTGAATTAGCTAACTATAAGCCTTTCATCTGCCAGTAGGACCTGTAGGCTCACAGTCCAGGTTTCTTTGTGCTAGATTTATCTTTATTTCATTGTCAGGAAAAAAAAGCCAACACAAAACAGTGGGGAAAAAAAGCTAATCCTTCCAGGAACTGGCACAGAAGAGAATGAAAGATGGCTAGCTCTTATGTGTCTAAGGTGTAGTTTTATCAGCATAAAGAAATATCAGAAACTGACTTCAGTTCACATGCTTGGTGAAAACTGTGTGACCACATGTCTGTGTGAAAGGGTTAGGAGACATTACACTTTATGTAATGCAAACCCAACGTTCAGTCCTACCACAGGGCTCTGAGATGAGAGAGGAAAGAGAGGAGTGATAAGAGATGCTTCACTTGAGGAAATAACTGTCCTGCAGTTGTCACACGTTGAACTGAAATCTCTCCAGAGCTCCAGCTTGGTCTAGGAGAAACAAACAATAATGTGATACGTTGTAATAGAATTACTGTTAAGAAACAGTAAGGTAATGATTTACTCTTTTTAGCAGGGTTGTCACAAGATTAGAGACTAATAATTTAAGCCTCTACTGCTTGGTTACAGGAACTAGCTCTGAAGGGTAACTATGGTCTGGTTTGAACACCAACCTCAGCACCAGGATGCATTCAACTTCTGATGAAGTTAAGAGGAACTAGGTAGACTTTGAGGTAGAATTTGTAAGGACTAGAATTTAAACCAAAACTTTTTGCTTTATAGTAGAGTTGTAATAAGTTTTACAAATGCACCAACAGAGATTGTCAGTCACCTGAGCTGATGTTTAGAAGTATAGTAAGGCTTGTAGAATCATGTAAGAGCTAATAAAACAGGGGATGAAGGACCATTTCAAAGAGCTTTTGACTTGCACTGAGATTAACATGAAGATATTGAAAGAAACCACAAATAAAACTAATTCTAACTGCTAATTCTGTGAGCATTAAAAAAAAAAAAAATCTGTATTTGCAAAAGTGACTGTTTCCAGAATGATGATTAATGTCTACCACTACAGTAGCTGAAGTTAAAATTAGAACAAGGAAACAAAGCTTCCTACAAAACCACTTATTTTTTTGTCTTACAAGATATGTTTCACTAGACAAGACCAAGGTATTCACAACACTCTACTTCCACCTCTCTTCTTCCTTTTTCATTACTAACTCATTATTACATAAAAAACTGAAAATTGGTAAAACATGCCTTTATTAAAATACTTTTCAGGATCTGAGATGTTGCTCTGAAGTGCTGTATTAGAGAAGACAAAGTCACCTCGGTGACTGATTTCAGCAGAGTAAAGCTCTGCTGGAGAGCAGGAAGCATATTTGTCTGGAGAAGAACTGAACATGGCAGTGGGAACTGAGTAAGTAAGATTTCCCTCCTCCAAGGGTTCCTGTTTTTATTTTGTCTATCTTTAAATGAAAAAGTCAATGATAATGAAAGATGAAGCTGTCATTTCAGTTGAAGAGCATTCAGAATTAAGCTTTGCTTTTGTTTAACAATTCATTATTAAACTGCACAGCACAAGTTCATGGTTGACCTAAATAGGAATACTGCCAGCTAAACTAGACCTGACCTTATTTCCATCTGTTACAGCAGAATTACACCAGAAGATGCAGTTCCAGGTTGGCTAACCTGAACAATGAGAAAGTATATTTACACTGAGTAACAAGGCAGTTCAGTGAAGTGCACTGAAGTCTAATCTCAATTCACATTCTTGTCCTTTAAGAGAGAACCCATTCATGCAGACTATTTCCACCACCCAGTATGGTTTTGTTTCATTTCTTGACCATACAAGTACTAAGCCTAGGGATACTAAATTCTCCTACTTCCTTCTACAATTTGCTCTCCTCTTTTTACTTGGCTATGCTTCAAAATAAGAAACCTTTTGCCTTTAGTCATGTCTGTTATGCACAAATCACCTTTCATGATGAGTCTTGCAGCTCGCTTCCCATCCTCTCTTTTGTCAACACTTGGACAAAGAAAGATCTGAGGTAGCAACAGTTCCAGACATGCACACTGGTGCCACTGCCTCCCAGTGCTTTCTTTACAAGTATTGCCAGAAGCAAGAATGAGGAATATCACTCCAACTCCAAAATGCAGGTTGTTTTCCTATAGCAAGTTGGGACTAATCACTTAACTGGAACTCGGTAACCAGTCTTAAGCCAGGCACTGCAAAATGACAAATCAGTTAAGACAGGAGATGAATTGGAACATAAAATACTAACAGCCAACTCCAAGAACTGCATATTTAAGTACACTTCTGCTGTATATAATTACTGCTTCTTTTAATGCCCTAGCTCCTATGGTGAGGGATTTTAGTTTCTGGTTTTATAAAGCTGCATGCTATCCTTCCCATTAGAGGAAAGGCTTAAATATACAGTACAGGCACACAGGAGGAAAAAGAATAACAAATTCTTGCTTAAAATACAGACATAATTTTCTTCCTAGGGACCTAATTCACAATCTTCACATACTTGTGTGGTGCTTCTGCCAGAATCAATAGAATTCTAAAATTTCAGGGATTTTGTACTCCCCAAAAGATGTTAAACAGTACTCAGCATAGCTACCAGGTTTTAAAAAAAACAAAAAAACTAAGACTGATACTTCACTCACTCATATGTTGCTCCCATATGCACTCCAACAGAAATTCCACTTTTATATTTAGAGGAAAACATCTGGCATGAAAGATTTCCTGTCTGAAGAGTCCTTACAAGCAAGTTCATGATAAAAGGCACAAATCGAACTTTCTCCTAGCACTCTTTTTTTTTTTAGCAAAGCTGAAGGAATAACAAAATAAGAGTCTTGGTTAAATGTGTTCAATTATTTTCCTAGTTGGGGACTGCAATATAGTCCCTGCACTGAAACAATCAAGAATATCAGAGAGGAGTTTTACTCAAGTCCTTTGTGCGTGCACTTGTCAAGATACTGTACAAATTAACAAAGTTTAGTTGCAATATCTACTATACCAAGTAGCAAAAGCCATAATCTGTTTATATTGATTACTCTAAAGTTTTCATGAAGTGATCTTAATGTAAGTGCAGGAAATAATTTATCTAAATGCTTAGTAAGAGAGTGAAAGTCTCTGTAGGTACCTAAATCCACTTTGAGTAATGAGCAATAACCAGGAATTAACAAAGTCATCCTTAAGTCTCACACACCACCATATATAGTAGCACCACCTACATAAATTAAAGATTTTATAGGCAAATATAAAATATAAAGACATAGGCAAAATATAAAGAGAAGAACCCCAAACTCCTGTATTCCTGCCCTAAGATAGACAAGGAAGTGGTTTACCATGACCAAAACAAATTTTGTGTTTTACTAAATTACAGCAGAATGGTTGCATTTAACTAAGAGCAAAGTGTTTACCTTTTAAAAATGTAAGGATATAAAGCTAGTTTAAATTGGGAAGCCTCTTCTTTGCCAAATTAACAGTAGCAGAGCCGGGTTGGAGGCACCTGCATTTTCTAGAAGACAGATCTAATGAGTCAAATGTACCTACTGTTCCATTAGGATGGAAATTATTCTGATCATACATGATTAATGATGTACAGTTTTTCAGATTATGTCATAACTTAGCATAAAGAAAATAAAAATCCATAAAGCTTTAACCCTAATAGCTGAACAGTGAGAATTTTCAAACATTAAGAGGATGGAAACAAGAGCACCCTGGACTACTTAACTTTTACCTGTGGCTTTTCCAGAAAGAAAAGATTGCAAGGAAGCAAAGGTGGACTTACCTCAGGGCAAGGACAGGCATGAAAATTAATCCAGCAACAGAATCCAGCAAGCACCTATTCCTAAATTTAGCCACACTTATTGATTTCACACCATCTATCTAGCTCAGTTCCTTACAGCTGCTGTAGGAGACAGATCCAAAGTGTCCACTGTCCATGAAGTTAAGGTTTGTCTGAAGTATTTTACAAAGACACCTAGCTACACATTAGGTGTCCCTGAATTAGCCTGGTTAAACCAGCCTGTGACACAAGAGGAATCCTCTCAATAGGCATGCAAGCTGTTCCCTTCTCTGCTCCTAAAATCCCAGCCTGCAGGAGCTGAAGCCGTAAGTATTGCCAAGGTCTGGTTTCTGAGTGGCTGTAATTCCTTCTCTGCACTGCACATCATCCTGAAGTATCTTCCTGCCAAAGATTTTCAGATATGCATAACTTGTGCAATAAAACCACCTTGAAAGAGATAAGAATTCGGTCATTATAGGAATTGAGCTGGCAAACAAACAAAATAAATAGATTATTTCAGTTATGCTGGTATGCTGCAACAGGGGGAGAACAACATTTAGGTCCGTTTCCATAGGAATTAATGTTCCTGCATTCTTCCCTATTTCCTTGCTTAATATTAATCCCTTATCTTGAGAAAAAACTCTTTTCAAATTCCTGCATGTGTGAGATGAAATGTAGACTCTTCAATTCCCTTTCTTTGTAAGCAAAAACGGAGAAACTCAACATAAAAGCATAGGGAGAAGAGACCAGATTGAAAAAAACAAAAAACCAAAAAATATCTTGGAGAAATACTATAGACACTATATTGCTCTTAAAAAGCACAGTGTAGAGAAATTCTGCTATGTGCTCTAGTCTAGTCACCTACAGCAAGCAAACCAGAGGTACATATGCTTGTAACATATAATAGGATAAATAATTCCTAAAGTTTACAACCATATCCAATGTAGTTATACTGATCAAAACCTCAGTGCCTTCAATTCTCTTCTCAGTGTATCACAGAAGGCATTTAGTCATTCCAGCATAAAGCAAGCAGTGTCGATAAGAGGAGAGGGATGTTGATTATCAAAAGTTAGCACTGGTTCATAAATTTTGAAGGAGCAGACATTGACATATGTACATGCCATAACAGTATAAGATATACACATTTCCTTTAGTACTATGAAATTAGTGTTTAGAAATGAGTGAGCCTCAGATTACCTTTGAAGCTGCCTTAAAGCCCCCTGATTTCTACCCTCTCAAACTCCCTTCCCAACACTGTTCCACTACACTACAGGTTCTAAGGCAATTGTGAAAAAATGTTATGAGGAAATGCCTTTATGGAGTAAGCTTACCTTTTAAAAAAGACCAGAAGAATGCTTAGCTACACAAGAGAGTAATGAACATCAAAGAGGTTCTTTTCTCCCTTCCATAAAAAAAAACCCTATTAGAAGATGAAACACATGATAGAAGAATCATTTTATCAACTAATATTTTTAAATCTAAACAAAACCAATTTATTCTGGCTGTTCCCTGGTAGCTGTTAGGAGTCCTCACCATTCCTTGCAGAGCTATTAATCAACACTGCTGAGGGTCTGAGCTTCTATGAACTTTCCTGCAAGGTCCAGTAGAAGTAGCAAACAAGCCAAGATCCTGATCCTTCAGTAATAAATACTAGAAGTTCACAAATAGTAAAGTTACTTACATCTGCAAGTACTTTTAAGATCAGGGCTTAAGCCAGAAACAATTAATGGAAATAATGCTTGCAGGGCTGCACATTCCAAACAACTTATGAAACTGTTGGATAGCCTGACAAAAGCATAAGCTACCCATTGTCTAACATCCCAAGCCAAACAGACTGGAAGATGCACCAACACAAAGTCATTTTTGTCAGGCTAAAACACACACCTCTATTCCTGCAATCTTGTAATGCAGAGCAATAAATGCAGCAGCAACCTAAGGGCTGTGGGGCAAAACCACCAGGTTTGGGTGTCAGATGCACTTTTCGCTACAGGTAAAATGACAAATATGTATGTGCCTTTTGGTCATCCCTGCTTGTGCTTCAGTGCTGTAAAGAGCAAGTTAACCCTTCTTAAGGCATTTCCAGTTCTACTTAGCACTCATTATCAAAGTGCCTGCCACGATTGGTTTTCATTCAAAGGAACCTGCTCCTCCTTCTCCACTTAAGGAATTGCAGAAGGAGATTTTTCATGCCCCCCCCGTTTTGCATTTCTTGCAGGCAAGTTAGATTTTTTAGCAACAATATTAAATTGGAAATCTGGTCTTCGAAGTGCAAGAGTTTACAGATTCACAGTCAGCTAGGTAGATTTGCCTCAAACACAGGAACACTCAGACAGCCCTGCCCAAGGTTTCTGCAGGAACTTATTTTGATGTGTTCATTCTTACTGCCTTGATAACTTCAAACCCAGAACTGTCATCTCTGCATCTCCCTCCTTTATAACTTTTTCTAAAGAGCTATTTTCTGGATCTTTTAGCATGAAATTTCATGCTTTGTGGAAAAGTTTATGGAAAGCTGAGAGATTTTAAAACAAAAAAAACTACAAACAGGAAGCAGTATTTAACCCACCACTAAGCTGACCAAATACTGACTCCTCAGTAATGGAATACTGGCAAGGGGTATCTATTAATCAGCTCTCCTGCAACAGCAAAATGCTCAAAAATACTGCAACATAAAAAATACTGGAAATTATGCCTAAAAGAAAAATAGCAAGTTAATTCTACTTTTGTCTAAAGCATGAAAGAACTGCATGAAGGAAATAAACTGCAGAGGCTTCAGCTCTACATTTCCTGTACAAATACAACCAAAAATAAAAGAAGAAGTCTACAACTATTCAGATCTAAATTTATTTCATAAACTGGGACACACTAGAGCAGAGAAAAAGTGGAAACTGCTTCATGCAGTAAGATATATATCGGTTTAATGCAACTAATTTCTAACTAAGAGGAAACTTCAATGCACAGCCAGACCAAGCACACACACATCAGCAGGGGATTGTGACACGCACTCAGGAACTACTGCACCTGGAATGCTGAATTTAAACACAGCACAAGCCTGGTTCAGTCTCACTACTGACCTGCACTTGGTCAGCATAAAGACTCCAGAAAATGGTTTTAGCAGACAGCACTTCCCCGTAGGAGAGAAAACATTTATCCAGCATCTCAATTCATTTGGGACAGCAGTATCCGATTTGCACTGGTCACGGGGGGGGATAAAAGCTGACAAATTAGATAAGCACATGCCAGGTGTCCTCGCTCTCTACCGCTCCCAGAGGCACGGCACAGAGCCGGCACCTGCAGACGGACACGAACTTCACACCCAGACTGGAGTGACGGATGTGACCCAAGCAGAGAGGGGGCATCCAAAATTAACGTAGACAGTAACAAATGCTGCACAACGCATTTGTACCCCGTATTTCAGTATTTCAATTCTAAAAACTCTTGCCTCATCCTTTAACATATCTGTACTGTCACTACAGAAACATGCTAGGAAATTACTCTTGATGCTCCCAACTCAACGCCAAAGCCGCAGCTCAACACAAGCGGGCAATACAGCTCTTTCCAAAGGAAAAGCAGCGATTCCTTTTTCTGATCCCAGAAGAGCCTTTCCCCGCGGGCGGACTCTCACCGATGACTTTACTCCATCCCACCTGCAGGGGAGCAGAGCGGCACCGAACTGAAGGCGGCAACCCAGGGCACAGGAGACGCGAGGTGTCCTCCCGCTGCTTCCCGGGAGCCGCGGGAACCGCACCTTGCTCGGGAAACCCGGGCGGCCGCTCCNCCCGGCACAGCATCACTGAACGCAGACGGTCCGGTCAAACCCATGACCGAGCACCGCCAGACCGTGGCACTGGGTGCCGCGTAGTTTTTCCTGAAACACCTCAGGGACCGTCCGTACTCCATCAGAAGCTCCAGCCGCGGAGGACGTGACCCGGGGGGCGAGTTTTACCTGGCTGGCAGCGGGGTCTGACCCAGGTGCCGCCCTGGAAGGCGCCAGGAGCAGGGAAAGGAGGCTGTGGCACAGCTACCAACAACGACGTTCCTTTGCGAGCGTCCCCTGTCTCTCGGGAACCCCGTGCAGTGTCCCGTGTCCGTGGGGAAGGCCGTGTGGGCACTTGTTTTGCCTCTTACTACTTCCCCGATGTTTGAAAGGGGGGAGAGAAGGTGTTGTAAGTTTAAAAAGATGGGGGTTGGGTTGGGTTTTGGTGTTCTTTTGTTTTGTTTTTTAAATATTTTGTGGTTTGTCATCATAAAATTTAAAACCACTTAGTGTTTATCAGGGGAGGTTTACATTAGATATTAGAAAAAGGCTCTTCCCCCAGAGGGTGGTTGGGCAATGGTCACAGCCCCAAGCCTGACACAGTTCAAGAAGCATTTGGACAATGCTCTCGGACACATGGTGTGACCCTTGGGGATGGTCCTGTGNCCGCTCCGGGGGCCGCCGGACAAGGCCTTCCCCTCCCGGCACTGGGGCTCGGCGGGGGCCGGCCGGCGCTTCCCAGCCTCCCGTGACTCACCCGCGGAGTTTCTCCGGCAGCGGGGGGAAGAGGGCGGGCACCGGGGAGCCCTCCCNTGCCTCTTACTACTTCCCAGATGTTTGAAGGGGGGGGAGAGAAGGTGTTGTGAGTTTAAAAAGATAGGGGTTGGGTTGAGTTTTGGTGTTCTTTTGTTTTGTTTTTTAAATATTTTGTGGTTTGTCATCATAAAATTTAAAACCACTTAGTGTTTATCAGGGGAGGTTTACATTAGATATTAGAAAAAGGCTCTTCCCCCAGAGGGTGGTTGGGCAATGGTCACAGCCCCAAGCCTGACACAGTTCAAGAAGCATTTGGACAATGCTCTCGGACACATGGTGTGACCCTTGGGGATGGTCCTGTGCAGGGCCAAGAGCTGCATTCAGTGATTCCTGTGGGTCCCTTCCAACTCAGCTTATTCTGTGAAATGTGCAGAGGTGTGAAAAATCAAAATTACATTCAAAAGTAAGCAGAAACAAAATAAGAAAAAAATATGAAAACCTATTTTCAAATGTTCAGCAACTTAAAATTAGGGGTTTTGTCTTGTAAAAATTACTACTATTAAATAATTACTATTCTGAGAGGTAGAAAGTAGTCGGTTTTAACTCAATTTACTTTTCTAACCGGAATGTAACTGTAAAGAGAGCACTCAATAAGGCAGTATTACTAAAACATTACTAAAACATTGTTCTGTGTATCATTCTGAGGCTTGTTTGAATAAAAAGAAGCAGATTCCTTTCGTGAATACACAGCTTATGCTTCAAACTAGTTTTAAAATTTTTGACTTTGTTTCTGTGGTCAAAAAATAAGGTGGTGGTGCAGTATTTCCTGCCAATGCTATTTATTAGTATTTCTCTTTGTCATTCACAGAACTCTGTAGTATGAAGTAGCAGAGAATCCCTCTTCTGAATACAATAAAGACGGGTCTTGGTTTGTGAAATAAAAATCTCTGTGTTGAAAGTACAACAGAGACCGAGTAAAGCTGGAAGTGGTGTTTGGTGGTGACCTCTGATTGATTCGTAACATAAACACAGTGCTGTTAACACCTGCTGTTGGATGCGAAGGAACCTCTATGGAACCAGGAAGATCATTTCTGGGTATGAAGAGGGCATTGTGCAGGCAGGCCCTAAGGAAAATGAAAATTCTTCAGCTTTCTCACAGTCACAGCCAACAGCAGCCTCAGGTTTCTGTAGCACAAAGACTGAGAGCTGTGTACAGCCGTGGGCAGGCTGGGTAACACAAATCCCTTGTGAAGACCACAGCCAGGAAAGCTGTTTGAATGCAGCTCTTCCACCGATTTTGGTGTGAGTTCTGTGTCAGAACATCCTGACTGTTGGTGGAAATTACAGCATTTATTTTCCTGCCTGACTAAACCCAGAACTTTCAGTCTCCAGAGAAGGCAGATTAGTGCATTAAGCTGAAGCAGGTGTGGGGAATCTTCAGTTTGTTGGCTAAATATGCCCTGTGATTTCATTTTATAGGGTACAGCCCATGATTAAAATCACTGTGTGTGTTATTACTGGATAGCAGAGCATGTTAGCAAGTGGGCTGCCAAACGTGTTGGAAAGGTACACTTGGTCCTCTGCAAGGAAAATATTCCCCACCCCCAAACCAAAGTCTAAGCCCTGGTACAAACTGTGTTGTAGGGTAACAGCCCCTTCTGCATCTCTCTACTGAGCTGAATTTTGCTTCTGTACAAGCTTAGCTTTCTCTCTGACCTAATTCATATGCAGTGATCCAGCTGGGAGGACTTGGAGGCTTGCTCATTCCTCCAGGAAAAGCTGTTCCCAGGACTTTTTAGGATCACTCTTGTGTAACATCAGGAATTCACAGTTATTTTATAAGCTTGCTCTTTCTCAATTGTCTCAAACTAATAAACTCATTACTTGAATATGAAGCTTTTATCAATTCACATAATACATACTCTTGAAATTATGGAATCATAGAATATCCTGAGTTCGTTAGGAGGGACCCAGACAAGACTCATGGAGTCTAACTCCTGGCTCTGCACAGGAATACCCCAAAAATCACACCATGTGCTTGAGAGCATTGTTAGAATGCTTCTTAGTTAGAACTCTGGCAGGCTTGGTCATCATTGAAGCCATCCAATTATATTGAATTACAATAATCTGCTGTTGTAAGGAAACATTCCAACATAATTTTATCAGTAAATATAACCTATCAAAGAGAATGGTCTAGTTAGTCTGACATGGTCTACTTCCAGGGAAAAAATCTGTTTTGTCTCATTTATCTCTAAATCTTCATAATTTTTTTTTCTTCAAGTTTGCATATGGCAAATCAGATTGAAGGGACTACAGTTCTGATATTGCTTTTACCTCCATTCTTCTAGAATACAGCATTTTCATGGCCCTCATTATGAAAAATAGGATGTAATTTTTAGCTGAACTAGACTCCAAATGTAACAGCCTAATGAAAATACTTATTTGTGAGTTCATTAACCAGCTCACCTAGAATTCTGTGTAAGACACTGTCCCTCCATGCCTTGTGGTTCTGCTTCCTCCTTCCTGGTTCTTTTATTAAAAATAATAATAATAATAATAATGCTCGTAAAGCCTTAGTTTGTTTGTTATAACTACCTTCCCATGCCTAATTTAGCTGACACTTGGCAAGTCTCCTTTCCTGGCCTCGAGACACAGTTTACCTCTGGCCATCAGTTTTTCTGCTTCTTGCACAATCCCTGCTTATACCTGATTTCCCCTTTGTGATGGCTCACTACACATTTTGAGCTCCAGCCATACCAGGAGAGTTTCTTTCCTTTCTTTTTGTTCAGTCGTGTGGTACAAGCAGTCATAAGGATTAAGCTGTCTGCACCAAATCAGGCACCATCCAAAGTGCAAACCTGGACTGGGAATAAGAATAGGGTGTTTGGGGATTTTTGTTTTGGTTACTTGTATTCTGCTAATTACCCTAAAAAAAAAAAAAAAAGGCACAAAAGCATACTCAATCCCAAGGAATGAAAGCATTCGTGTCAAATTTCAGATACTTGTACTGTGCTTGAAAAGCATCAGAGAATGGTACAACTACAGAAATACAGACGTGACAGATGAAGAGCTGGTGCTGTGGTACCAACAGGAGCCCTGACTGTGGGATTCAAGAGTTACCTGTTTAAATATGCAACACACCTAAGCCTTTAAATATGCTCAGGCATTTCTCACTCTCCTCTTTACCCCAGAATCGTGCTCACTATGGATTTTGCCCACTGCTCTTCCTTTTAGCAGCTCTTCCATGGGAATGCAGACGAGTCTGGCTCCAGAGACACTATCAAGGGGCCCTAATGGGGCCTCTCAGGAACAGGGCAGTACACACCAATAATGGCATGCTTCCTCCTTGCTCCAAGAGGTCAAAGGATTCTGATCATTCTCCTCAACAAGCATGCATTAAAATGACAATATATTTAGGTACAAAGAGGGTACGTTTCTTTCTTTGTTCACTAGAATTGCCAGAGGAACTTGAAAAACATTAAAATTTGAAAGATAAAGAGATGTGGAAAAGAGCAAATGTTTTCATTAGCAATATTCTGTTGTGCTTTTACCAGGACTTTTACCAAAACTTTGGTAAAAATACAACCTCATTAGCTTTTTTTGTTGGTTTTTTTGTTTGTTTGTTTTTGGTTTGGTTTGGTTTGCTTTTTTTAATGCGACAAATACTGCAATTAATTTGTTACATAACCAATTCCAGGGCCCAACTGTATCCCTGTAGAGACAGAACAATCCATTACGGATGGAGGAAGCATGCCAGAAAAAGCAAGGCTTCGTGAAGGCATTTTGCCTATTTCTGTCACGCTTTCCGGCTGAAGCTTTAAGGAAATAAACTCACTAATACTTCTCCAACATATTTGGCTGACAGCTTGTATATCCCTCCTTGTTTTCAGTATTACAGAGTTGCTGATGTGCAGGACAAGGGTAAAGTGATCTGTCTGCGGTCGTTACTGTCACTGGCATCACAGATTATTCCATTTCTTTTTTGCTGTGCTGCATTTGCAAGCAGATTGTATCACTCCTCTCTCCAGCAAACAACACTCTCTCCTGCCTGGCTTTCAGTGTGCTTGTGTGGAAGCAGCTATAATTTGGGTTTGGCATCTATACTACTGAGATCTGTAATGGGAAACTCGGGGATGTCCATTTGACTAACGTGTTTTGCAGTTGCATGAAATATCTAGAAAGAACATGAACAGGATTTGAAAAACAGGGTTTTTAAGAATTCCAAGAAAGTAATCTGGCCCCTACCTTGTTTTCAGAGAAAATGACCACACTGTGGATAGCTGGGATTTTTGATCCTTATTAATGTACTTATTAAGTGAGGAGAAGGCCGTTATTGAGACTGAAAGAATGTGTTTTCCTTGACTTGCCTGCCCTTGTTAGCACAAAGTATCGACTTTTCCTGCATGACCTCATCTGCTAACCTGTGTTCTGGCAAGCCCGGTGAGAAACACCAGTTTCCATCATAAGTTCCAAAGGAATATTTCCTTAAAATCCAAAATTTAATCAGTTTCACACTAAGCATATAATTAGAATAACACTACACTCCAACGCTTTAGTGGCAGTGAAGCACATCTCAAGGTACGGTGCTGGTTTCTTCACTTTTAAACTGAGCAAACCAAGGATGGCCTCAGCTGCAGGGGCAGAGAATCCCAAATAACCCACTGCTAAACCTCCAACATACAACTCATGATTTGAGTGCTCTGTGCTGTGCTCTCCTCCTACTCCTTCCAGTCTGTTGCAGCAAACTGCACGGTAACAGAAACCATCAGAGCTCTTCCTGTCCGCTGCCACTGACTAACAGCATTTTCACCTTGTCAAAGCCATGTACCTTACATGGCTGTGAAGTTTCCAGAAGGAAATTACTACTCAAAGAACTACAGCCTTTTTAAGATGGCTCACACCAAGGAGAGTGAAGGGCAAGACATAAAATCCAACACAGCAATACAGCCTTTTCAGAGCTCTTCAGCTGCAGACATGCTTGTAAAGACTGGAACACCAGCAAGCTTGGTGGCTACAGGTTTCAGTACCACGTAGGAGGATTTAGGTATGAAACCATCATTAGCAAAATGTGAAAGCAGACATTCTCGGGAGCTTTATTTTGGGCACAACAAAAGGAGCAGCATCGCAGGGCTGAAGGCTGCAGCAGCACCAAAACCCTTCTAGTGTGAGGAAGTGTGGAGCTCTTGCAGCCATCTGCCTGGTGGAGGGAGCTGAAGCTGCTGCTGTGGGTGGCAAGTACTGCTAGGGAAGCCAGGCAGTTTCCAGCTTTGCTCCCTAACAGCAGGACACTGAGTAACCCTCATCCTGCCCTTTCACCTTTACCATACCTTCATGCCCTTTCTCAAATCCTTCTTCATGTGAGGGCTACGTTTGTCCTGGTGCTCCCACAGTTACCTTTAAACACTTGTTAATATGGAGACTTTAACTCTCTTTTAACACTGCTTTTAGCATCTTCCTGGCAGGCATCCTCACTGCAGTCCTCCTTTTGAACTGAGCAAACCCAAGCAGATATTTTACATCCTGCAAGGATGTGGAACCTGTCACAGTGTCCTTTAAAACCCAATGCATATGCAAATACATACATAATAACAAATTTTAAAAGCAAAGTAAAATAGGCCAGAGCTATTGTTTAAAAGCAACTTGCAACAAGTATAAAACTTGATAGCAAATCCTTTTTCAAATGCACCAAGGAAGTAAACTAGGGAATCAGTAGAGTCAATATGTGAATAAAGTTTAAAGTTAGCCTCAGAGAAGATAAGATCATAGGAGAGCATTACAGAAAAGCTGAATAAATATCTTACTTCTCTAAGAGAGTTAGGGAAGTTCCCATGCAAGACCAGTTCACCTGAACAAGACTGTATTCTCCCAGGAGTTCTAAGGTCAAACTGTGGTGTATAACCTTTGGCTTAAAAGCAGCATTTTTTTTTCTGAGAAAGGCAATAAATGTAATTGTGATTTTTCCTTAATTGTTCCAAAAGTCAGGGTTCTACAGGTGTGGCATCTGGACCAGAGTAAATTAATAAAGAGTGTAAAACAATTAGGAGAGGCAATAGTGTGTTATGAAGGAGTCAGCATAATTCTTAGAAAGAAGACTTATGCCTCACAAGTAAATCTGCTGGAGTTCCCTGAAGCAATCAAGTGGACATATGAAAAGAGAGATCCAGCACTGACAGCCTATTCAAATTCCTAAAACACCTTCAGTGCTGTTAGTTTTCAAGACTTTTCAAGAAACTGACCACCAATGGCCAAAAAAAGAAAAAAAGAAAAGAAAAAAAAAAAAGGAAGAAAAAGGCAGGATTTAAACAGTTTTTACCATGAGGAAAGGCATTTTCCTTCCTTGGGGCCATGACATTAAAGCTGTTTAGCATAGTCAAAAATAACCTAATGAAAGTACTATAATGCAAAACTTATGGTGAGAAGGGAGGTGAAAAAAATGTGCTGATATTGAGTTACTTGGGGTAGTAAAGATAAATGCTTGGTGTGGGGAGAGACTTAATAATACTGAGCAACAAAGCAAGCTGACATGCACAGCACATAATTG
Organism: Regulus satrapa; assembly: GCA_013396955.1. Lineage (NCBI taxonomy): Eukaryota > Metazoa > Chordata > Aves > Passeriformes > Regulidae > Regulus > Regulus satrapa. Next base: position 521,400 of record VWZN01002261.1, read on the forward strand.
CAAAAATCTTCCTTACAGCAAATAAAATGGGCCCTGAGCTTGTTGTTACCACTGAGGAATGAGAGCTTGGGTTGTAAGAGTTCCAAAAATACTCAGCAGGAGTAAAACTGCAAACAGAACATTTAGAGACTATCAGCAAAGGGAACCAAGAACAAATCTGAGAACAACCTCATGCCATAGTACAAATCCATCAAGCTTCACAGCCTGGAAACCTTTTAGTGCCAGATACTTCACTGCAAAAAAGGCGTAGGACAATGCCACAAAATGTGGCAATTGTGTTTTTAGGCTGTAGCTCTCCCTGCTCCAGGATGCTGTGGATGTTGGGAGTTCAGTCAGGTTTCAAGTGAGCCTGGGAAAACCTGAAGAAGAAATAGCCATCGTCAATTTTAAAAAATGTAGCACTTGTCCCTTCAGAACATTCACCACTTTGAAGGTTTTGGAGAAAACAACTACTGGACTAGATGGACCTTCCATAGGACCAATAAAAACATTCTTGCATTAGCATCACTGCCCTTAAAATATGTTATACAAATTGTTTCTTTGTCATTATGGGAATGCCTCAGCTGATTTCTCTGTAGTCACCTGGTGAACTGTAGGTTAGCTTTTAGCACCTGAGTCATTGTATTATATTTAATCAGGCTCTATCCATTGCCTGGTACATCCACTATGAATTTTGCTGGAATTTCCTGCAAGTCCCAGGTGAAACTAGTACAAACAGTAAAAACTCAGCAGAGGTACCACGTCTGAATTTCTTTTTTTTTTTTGAACTTTTTCTTCAGTGATTAAATAAGAAATATCCATGGATTTGATGTAACTGAATTATTGTGACATGGGAATGCTATCAGGATGACAGAGATCAGAAGTATGTCAAAAATCATGTCACCCTTCAGAAAGGTGGTGGAGAGGACAGCTATTTCTCAAAAGGGCACAGACAATGAGAAGGGAGCTGAAAGCTCCTTAGAAACCAAACCTAACAACCAGAAGACCCAGAAACAGTCTTGTGATTGTGACTGCTGTGGACATCTGTCCAACAACTGTGCCAAGAATTCAACTAATAAGCCAAGAACACAGCCAGAGCTGAACAAAGGAGTGCTGTCTCCTTGGGGAAGCTGTCTGGTACCCTGCAGTGGAGCTCTGAAGAGCGCACACTCTGCGACAGACACAGCACTGAGGACTCCAAAGCCCAACACCCTGCTTTAGATTGAAGAACGTATCCAAAATGCAGCATTCTCAAGAGGAGATTAAACATCAAACTGTATCGGTCCTAATGAAAATATGTGAACCTTGAACTGAGAATAAGGAAACAGGAGAGACACGGGTGGCATTGTCTGTGACTCACCTCTTGATAATTTTACTATCCGTAAACTAACATGATGGTTTACAAGAAACAAAGTGATTTAAACAATAAATTATATCCACGCCCCACATAATCTTAAGGCAGAAATAGATATGGATCAGTATAAGCAAGCACCAGAGATGCTGTGGAGTTACAGAACAGAGCTGATGCCAGGACCATGTGTTGTGAAACACGGCAGTATGAAGTAGGAATATAGGGAAATTACAGCAATCTGATCTTTGAAGCCTATCAGTCAGCTCTATTATAATATTTATCTGCATATCAAGAACAGATAATAATGGTAAGGAAAAAAATGGTAGTCACAAAGCACACACTTAATTGAAAATCTGGAATGCGTAGGAATGGGTGGGATACCCAACCACCAGTGAAACAAGGTACCAAAACCTTCAGTGCAGCATAAAACTGTCTGTGCCTGCAAGCTCTCATTCCTGCTGCCAAAAACCTGAAGAGTTTGAGCTGTTCTAATCTCTAATTTGTAAACAGTCAGTGTATATTTTGTTTCTCTATTTTTTTAATATTATGGTTATTTCTGCTCTCAGTACAATCATAAAGCAGCTCATTTATTTTTTTTCCAGGCCCTATATTTTTCAAAATTGAGCCAACCACATATTTTGAGTATGAGATGAATTTTCCCTCACCTTGCTTTACATCATCATTTGTTAGGAAAATTACTTTCTTGCTGTTTGTAAAGCAATTTGAAATCTTCTCCTGACAGATATAATATATCCAAATAATTACTCAGCCCCATTCATGGTTGAATCTTCTCCAGTTCCATGGAATTCTCTCCATCAGGCAGAATTATCTGGTGACATGTTGAACGGCAGAGAAAAAGAAGGGATTTCTCCTCTGTTTCTGCTCACACAAACTCACTGATGCCACAAAACATTTCCAGTGATTTTCTCCTCCAGGAAAGTGGAGAGAATTTTGCCTTGATCAGAACTGATGTGTTTGCAGAAGTAGAACAACTCTCTGTTTCTGATGTGAACAGACTGCTGCTTGAGAAAGTCTTTGCAATTTCCTCTTTCTCCTCTTGCCAAACATCTCACAGTAGGAATAAAGCACAGCAAAACCGAGGCGACAGAAGCTGTAATTTATAAGGGACAATCATGCAGTGCTGCAGCTCCTTGCTCACATGGTATCAGCATGCCTCCTTCACTTCAGGCCATGGTGTACATTGCTAGGCAGGCTAACACTCTCCTCTTCCTGTGGTCATTAATGTGCATAAATTATGTGAAGACTCTGTAGGTCTCAATGGTGCAATGGACAGAAAGCTGCTGGTGCATTCTGTTTTTACAAAGGCAGCATCTGAGGCTAGGAGATCTCCTGCATAGGTTAAAAATAAACCATGTAATGGTGTGGCCACGGCAGCTACATTTGACATGCAGTCTAGAGATGTTACCTTTCCAAACAAACTAAGCACAATGTTAGTCTTGGAAATAACAATCATTTCTACATATCTGAGTCCTGCATCAAACACAGCAAGTGAGATTCAGCTCCAGATTTATGTACCAAAACTGAAATGTCTCTGTGTGGGCTAGCTGGGTAATGTTCCTTTGTAGTGGAGTTCTAGGGCTTGATTTTGGCTTTCTTCTTGCACAAATAATGGCTCATGTTATTTAAGATGCTGCATCAGTGACATCTGCACAGGGAGGGCAGCTATAACACAAGCCCTGCGCCCCAGGAGCAGCCAGGGGCCAGGTGAGGTACCTGACCAGCCACAATGTGCCTCTGTTGAGGCAAAAGTGTCCCATGCCTGGTCAATATTTCAAAAGAGCTACTCAGCTTACCCAAATGCACCTCCCTATTCTTAATCAAATTACTAGGGTGCATCCCCTAGATTTCCATTGGTTATGAAGGGAGCTTTATTTGCAAATAAAGTATCTCCATTTAACTTCCTCAATTATGGTGTATTAATCTGAATCCTGCTCATCGGGCTTAATTCAAATGCCTAACAATTTGCATTTTGCCATTTGAGATGCCTTAAGGTATCCTGAACTTTCCCAAGGAGCTTACAGCTGTGAAATAGGAGCTGCATGAGGTGTCCCTGTCCCTGGAACTGCAGCTGCAGACATGGCCCTACTGCTCAGAGCCCCTCCAGTGGCACTTGGTACTCTGGCTTGGGCAGCCAGAAGTTCCACACGTCCGAGTGCTCTCTGTCTTTCCCCTCTACTGCTAATCAGTATATTTGATTTATAAGAGCCATGACAAGCCCGGGTTCTGCTGCTGTGCTGAGGGCAGGGTGTATCAGCCATTTCCTCCCCTTCTCTGTGTCTCTGTGGCCTGTGCAAAAAGCCCTTCCTCTGCACTCTCCACTGACACAGTGGTCACAGAGACTGCTGTGAATGTCACGTTCTCAGGATCTGGCAGCTCAGACAAACCCACAGCCTGACCTCAAGGCTTTCTGGACACCACAGGCTTGGTTATCTCCTCGCTGAAGACATGTTCACTTTATCAGGGGATCAGCCAGTGCACCAGCAGCACCCACAGGCAGCTCACTCACATGAATATCCCAAACATCATAAATCCCCTCAACCCAAATGTGCTCTGCTTCTGATCGCAGAAATTATTTCCACCGCAGCTAAAACCCTCCATACTGGTACAGATGGTCTCAGCAAACAGTTACTGAGCCCTGGTGCCTTCTGGGTTGCAGGTAGCTCAGGGCCTGCTCTGTGTGAGTGGGCTTTTTGCCAGGAAGCCCCTTCCTGAGAGGATTGTTCTGTAGCTGTCAGAGACAGGTTTTCATAACAGGCTGCCATGGGGTGGGCGACTGCCAGTGTATGGCAGGAATCTGTTAGAAGAAGGAGCTGGGAGCTAAGTTAAGATAGCAAGTAGAACTTTTAGATATGCATTAAGAACAAAATAAACCCTAGCTGTCATAGAAGGCCCATTAGTCAAAGGAAACTATAAATCTGCCGATAACAATGCAGAAAATGCAGAAGTACTAAAGAGTTTTAGTTCATATTTAGAGGAAGGAATATCACATGAAGATGATGAACTGTGGTCAAATTGGCAAATAAGTCAGATGATGATAAAAGGCATCTCTTGGGATACTGTTACATAAACAAATCTGCATTATTTGCACCCAGGAGTTGTGAAAAAGCAGACTGTGGAGTACCTCTGGCCTGCTGTTACTTCTTGATAGATTTTGACATTACCAACATTAAATGCAAGTAATGTGAAATTTCAGAAGACTGGAGAAGTGCAACTGTGATGCCAACATTTAAAATATGCAAATATATTTGGGGGAGATTTGTGCAAACAAACAAACAAAATGTTTGTCCACCTCAGGTAAGAGAGTGGCAAACCAGATAAAGAATTTGATGAAAGAGCAAGCGTGTATTCAGTGTTTCAGCCTTGACAAAGGACAACTGATGGGCTGATACAAAACACAAATAATCCCAAATGCTAGATTCAGAACTAGCTGAAAGATTTCAACAAGTCTTCAGTGAGGCTCATCATGGAATGGTATGGAAGGAAGAAGAAAATAACCATGGAAAAATTTGCAGATGACACAAAGATGGAGTTCTAAATAAAGATGTGTCCAAGTTTTTTTATTAGTGCTATGGACCACTAATATGTACAGAGTGGAAGAAAGTAGCTAAGGAAACAAATTCTCCTTCTGTTGATATTAGGAGATTAAGACCAGTTGCCATTCTGGTAATGATGCCTCAGGTAAGCACAGAATATGCTACACTTCACTAGCACCAATTATCTTTTAAACAAATACAAGTTTTGCTTATACACCTTTCTGACTGAGTGCTGACATTTGCATGAACATTTGCACAGCATTACGCCTATGATTGAAAATCCCCAACAATTTGTCTAGAGTGTGTTCTCTTTTCTGCCCTCCATTATTTGCCATCCTTTGTATGCACTGAAGGATTTGAGAACTTCTCTGAGAATTTCCTTGCATAAATCTAAACCTGTCATCACCTCTCAGGCAGTTTGCCACAAATTGCTAGAGATTTCTCTAAAACAGATTAGGTGTCATGGTAACAAGGCTTTGGCACCAGCAGATCCTTTTTCCCTCCAGATCTGAGTCTAATGCTTCCATCTGGTGAACAGCCTGCTGTCAGCACAGCCGTGCAGCACCCTGACTCTGTGACGGTGCAGCACTGGCAAATAAACACCCAAAAGGACACATCCCCTATTTCCTGCAAAGGCTTCCCTTCTCCCACATGGACATCCTCTTTTTTGAAGACTGTTGTAGAGAGTTTCACCACCACCACTCCTTTAGGAGGCTTACCAACATTCATTTATGCTTTTTTCATAAAGATTTCAGCTCAATTTGATATACTTTATTCTTTTCCCCAAATCTTCCTATGCATTTTCATTCCAGTGCTCCACAATCTGTTTCTAAATAGTAATTTATGTTTTTAAAGGACAACTATAAGTCAAAAGAAGGAGAATTATTCATAAGTACTCATCCTTGTTCAACCCTTTCATAAGTGATCATAGCTTTGATGAACAACATTTCATTTTCTTTCCTTTATGTTTTATATCCATGTGAAGATAACCCACTTAGAGATGTCTTTCTTATGCCTGCTTGATAGTCTGCTTTTTACACTCCTGTCTACACTGCTTAATCTTTCCACTGGAATATATGTTTGCCAACACAAATGCAGCTACATTAGAAGCAATACAGAAAATACTTTTTAATACTGGTTTTGCAAAATAAAAGCCATCTCTGATCAGCATTAAGTAATTTTAATATTAGAAGTCATTAAATACATGTAATCTAGATTATCTAGGGTAGGAAGTATGTACTTTACCAGTAAATAATGTGGGGAAAATTTGGCCCTCTTCACTTTTATACCCTATACTAGGGGTCTCCAGGACATATAATGATACGGGTTAGCAATGGCATGTGCAAGCAGTGAGAGTGCTGTAGAGTGATTTTATGGGCAGCATAGAGAATATGTTCACAGAGACAATGTGCTACTGTGTAGAAATATCAGAGCTGGCTCTGAACAAACTGGCTCAGAAAGCAGATGCAGAGTGACTGCATCAGTATTGCTTTCCACTTGGGCTAATTAGTGCAGATGATACCCAGGCCAAATCAGCTGGCACAGAGCTCCACGGCTCTTCCCATGGGTTTGTTCCTCAGCTTGCTCTCTGGGAGGCAGCTCCCTTTATGTTGTTTGAGAATCCACTGTGCCACAAGAGCCCACATGTGCTGCTGCACAGCAAGTCTCTGTGAGGTTTGCAGGGTGGCTATAAACCCTTTTACTGGAGGGAATGCAGGAGGATGGGATGTTTTATATGCAATGCCATACAATGAGGTGTGTGGAGAATCCCACGGACAGAAACTGCACTCTGAGTGTCCCCTTCTCCTTCCCAGCATCTCCTCTCATGAGTGTCTGGACAGCCAGGGTTTGTACCACCCCATACACAAAAAGGAGGACTTGGACCTGGATTTCCCACAGTGTCATTGCAAACACTGCCACCACCCCTAATGGAACAGAAAATACGGGGAGAAAAAGCTGTCAGAGTCATATCCAACATGGAAGAAGCTGTGTCCCACTAATACTGACTGCTGGCCAAGAACAGGTGTGTTTTAGGACATGTGCCTAATGGCTTCCATGAGCAATTCATGCCCTCCCAGAGCTGTGAACTTATTCCTTGGAATCAGAGCAGTGCTGACTTTGCCAGTGAAAGTATTTCCCTACAATGTGGCGTTGGGCAATGCTTTGCCTCAGGCTGACGTTTCCAATCTTGCAATATCACCTAGGATGTCCCTGAAAGGTGAGAACTGCTTCATAGGGACACCTGAGGTTCAGGTGAGGTTTGTCCTCACCTTGCCACATGCCAGACAACTTCCTCATTGCCATTAGCCATGAGGACACACTGCTGCTTCTGCTGTCTTCCACAGCAGGAGCTTTCAAACTGGCCCGTGCAGTTCCTGTGGACAACATTCCCTTACCCTCTGGGCATTTCGAACCAGCTGAAAACTTGCTTGAGGTGTTCTGGTGTTAAGGATCACCACTTCTTTAAAATTAAGATTAGGAAGCTACTTTGAAATCTCCCCTGTCTCCAGAGAGATCAAGTAAAAAATATATACTTAGAAAATTCAAGGCAGACAACAAAATTTTAAAATACTGATAAAACATAAAACTTGCCTCAGGTTTATGAATTATCTTCGTCCACTGATGAAACATAGATTTTGTTTCTATGTGTAGCTTAAGAAACAATACAAATAGATAAATGGAATTGAAGTACCTACTAATTATTGGGGTTTTTTTTTTCTTGTTGAAACTAGTCCAAATGTTAGTCTGATGTTCTACAACAATAATGAGTAGAGGAAAGAAACTTCCCAGATTTGCCTTTGAGGGGCTTTGAAAGAACTCATCCAGAAAATAATATCACAAATAAAACACTAAGAAGTATTTCTATCAGGAAGAAATCAACCCATAAAGATTTTGATCATTTTCTGTCTGTTGGAAATGCCACAAAACAAGATGCAGAACTCTGAGGTCAGGACATACCCTCACATCTGAGATAAGCAATGGTAAATCTGTGTTTCCTAATAGGACAGGAGATAACATAGCTGCTATACCACAAAAAGTGTGTGTCCCCTGCATGGAGGATTCTGCCTTGACAGAAACCATTAAGTCTTTCTCTCAGCACTATCTTTCCTGTCCTCTGCAAGTGTCAGTGCTGCCACCCTGACCTATGTGTGCTATCCAGTGACACCAGTGGTGTGCTGAGGTGTGACACAGCCAGCTCACATCCTGCAGAGCTGGAACCCAGCTGGAAACAAGACCCTTTGGAAATCAAAAGAAGAAAATCTGAGTAAAAGTGCAAAGAAAAGCTGTAGGAGAAAATTCAGAACTAAATGTTGGTGATCAGGCATGACTAATCCACCTGCTGACCAGGTATAAGCCATATTTACAGGAAACATCCCATATGATGAGCTGTACATTGACCACACAAGTTGGGTGACCAAATTAACCAGCCCGCATGAAAAGCAACTGTACCTGAAATGAGCAGCATTATGACCACAAGACAGGGGGAAATTACTCAGTCTACTGTCAAATTATCTAAAAGAATAAGACATTGGGAAATGCTTTAAGCAGACTTAGAGGAGAGAAAAAAAAAGGTGAAGGAGAGTCTTGGGACAAACTGATCTTTGTTGTAGCTGCTTAGGATCAGAGCCTGAGTCGCTTCAGAGACTGAATTATCCTCAACACTTAACAAATGATCCCTTCAAGTTATGCTTCAACAACATCATCTGGGCAGTATTTCAGTATGTGCTCTGTGGGCAGAGACTTTGATGTCCAGAGTGTCAATCCAGGGCTTTTCAGAAGGCACTGTTATCAAAACAAAAAATATGTTAAAAGAAAAAAAAAAAACCCACCTTCATAAAACCCTTTCACATACAAGAACAGGAAAGCCTAGCTAAAACCACACCTCATAAAATTATTTACAGTAACTGAGACTGAGGTCAGGGGAGTTATTCCACACTTTTACCATCACAGCTGTGATAGAAGTTCAGCCTTCAGTCTTTGGAGAGTTGAAACACCATCTTGTTTCAAAGGGAAATCACCAAAACTCAAGCTGGGTTTTGTATCTTGATGCAGATAGAAAGGCCAAGTAAAACAAACATTGAAAAAGATCCTGAGAGTCAGCAGAAACTACATGATATCCTTCTCTTATTAATTCATGCTTATTTTAACTGCCTTTCCTCCTGACTTTTTCCTAGACAAAGTGGCTTATAACCAGAGACTCAGACCTTTCAGTCTTCTGCTTCAGTTCCAGTTAGGACCACTAATAATCCCTGATCATTTGGTGGTCTTGAACTTCTTCCCAGATAAAACACACAAGCCTTAAAAATGGAAAGTCCTGACTGAAAAACCTTCCTTTAATATCCAGACTAAACTTCCCCTGACACATCTTCAGGTCATTCCCTCTGGTCCTGTCAGTGTCACCAGAGATAAGAGATCAACATCTGCCCCTCCTGTTCCTCTCATGTGGAAGCTGTAACCACAGTGAGGTCACCTCCAGGCTGAACAGACCGAGTGCCCTCAGCCTCTCCTCACACATCTTCCCCTCCAGGCCCTTCACCATCTTTGTTGCCCTCCTTTGGACACGCTGTAATATTTTAATGTCTTTCTTATATTGCGGTGCCCAAAACTGGACACAAATTCAAGGTGAGGCCGCATCATTTCTGTGTGTCTGCAGGCAGACAAATACCAACAGAAGAGAACAGAGATGTAGGTGGAAGACAATAAAAATGATCTCATGGCCATATGCATGGATGTACAATGGGTTGGACAGTGGGAAACTGAGACTGAGGGGTCTGACAGGCTTTAGGAGTCCTCAGACACTCACCTTCCCCCGAGGGAGCCTCAGCCTCCTCCTGCCAGAAACAGCTAGAGCTCACTTCATGTGAGTGCAAAAACTCCCATGCCAGAAAGATCCCTACCAAGGGACTGTGGAGCAGTGTGGCACCGTGGTGCAGGGATAGGAACTGCTGAAAATGGGGCAAGTCATTCAGGGAGAGAAAAATGGAGACAGAAGGGAGGTAGGTGCAGTGACACAGAGGCTTTGCTGGACCTGGGAGACAGCACGGGCTGCTCCACTCTCCACGTAAGGGTAGAAGTGTTCTCATGGAGAATGAATGCAGGTAAAGAGCAGACTGAAATTTCACCCCGTAATTTGCCATGTACTAACCGACCATCATAAATAGTCCTTCTTGCTGTCCAAAACTATATGCCATGCAAAACCACATTTTAAACAAGTGATTAACTCAAAAGGACTAGATTCTTCTCTGGCATCTTGGATTAAGCATCTGACATCCTCTCTAAAAATTATAGAATGTGTCTATATACTGTGGATATACAGTAAATGAGTTTTACTCATATGTTCCATTCAATTGTTATTATGAAAAAGGAAATTATCAACAGCTAAAACACTTTTCATTTGTTTCCAGTATTGTTCTTCTTTCTCAAAAGTGACTTGCTCAAATAAGCTTCACAACCCACACACATCCACTTTTCAAAAAAAAAAAAACAAACCAAAAAACCAAAGCACCAGCCCAAGTTTGACTTGTTTGCCTCACTTCTACTATTTGTAGTGACAGTCTTTATTTTTGGATTGTGGCTTTTAAATCTGAAACTAAGAATGGCAGCCACCCCCAGAGTGCCATTTGCGTAGGGGGAATGTTTAGTACACAAAACTGTCTATGACCCTTCCTCCTATCACTCACTCCGCCTACACCTCCCATCCTCCGAGTCAGTTTTCTGTGAAGATCAATGAGACAAGTAAAGCAGAAGCCCAGCTCTTGGTTAGCAGGGTTAATATGAGGAAGTTCAGTCAGGCATGTTAGCTTGTGACTCCTGGTTTCACTCTGCAAACAGCACGGTGCTTCACAGCAGTCGGGTCCTGCCCTGGAAATAGGTGTGCAAGGGAACAGTTTATTAATTTCAATAACATTACTTAAATCAAAGGAGTCATAGTTATATGGGAGCGTCCTGACTGGAGCGTTGGGATTTTCCACTGAGTTCCCTAGCAGTGTTCAGTGTCAAAAGAATTGTGAGCAAGGCGCAACAGAACATCAGATGGAAAGTTAGAAAATAACTTCCCCATAACTGATACTTCCTTTGCTAGAAACTTCTTTCCCACCCTGACATATCTGTGTATCTCTGAAAAAAAAAAAAAACACTTATCCCATCTAATATCCTGGGATTTATTTTCAGCACTGTGAACTCTGAGAACTGACTCCTGCTGCCCTTTTGGCCTCGGTGAAGTCCCAAGGCACGTGTGAGCACAGGAATCTGAGGACACACCTGCTCCACACTGTGTCACTGTGCACACCACCCCCGTGAATAATCACTTCCATTGCCTGCTTCAGAGCTCTCTTTACAGCTTGGATTCTTCAGACATGAGTATAGCTACAAAGAACATGTAATTCCTTTGTCTGTGCCACTCTATCTTCCAGTCCAAGGATTTAGGTAGTTTTTCTGGCTGGTGCTCCACACTGGGACAGCATTTTCCACAGCCAACGTAGGAAAATATTCAGAGTTAAGTAGTGAGTGATGACAAGAAATACAGGAACTAATGGGATAAATGAATACTTTAAATTATTACTTTCCCTTTTATAACCTGAGTTTCTTTGACAATGATTTGACAATAATTTAACCATAGTTTCTTTGACTATTGCGTAGCGCATAGCTCCCAAAGAGCTGAATTCCCCCACAGTTCTTCCTAACCCTCAGAGTCCTGTTAAATGTGAACTATGTATTTTTACCATTTTATTTAATGTTTCTTTTCTTAAGCTGTCAGGAAAAACAAAGAAGGTTAAAGATCCCCGTCAATCTGAGCTTTGCTTAGTGCAATGTTGCACAGGAGGTACCAAGAGGACCTTGCCTACTCTCCTTAATAATCTCCCAGCACACCTGAAATGTAGGAGTGTCCTGTTGTATCCACAGGGGAAGCATCTCCTAATTGACAAGAGATATTATCTAAGCACCTGAGAAAGTTTCTCCACAGAAAGGGAATCCCAGGACAGCCCTTCTGATCTGACAGAGAGGAGGTAAGGAGATATTTCAGAAACAGCTCCTTTTTCTAATATGCATTTAAAATTTTTACTCACGTCTCTTACTGATGAAGGATATGGATTATTGGAAGGAACAGAACTGCCACATTTTACTCTTGAGAAAAATGGTGCAACTTCACTAATTTTCTAATGAAATCTTCCATTGTCAGCTCAAAATAAGTGCTATTTTGAAAAAGAGCATGTGAGCCATATATCGGAACACCCACAGTTGTCACACACCAGCACTGCACTTGCACATGAAGCAGCATTTTTCTGGCAGTGGAAATAAGACCCACTTTGTTTCTAAAGTTATTTGTTTTGAATTTTTGAGATGTGAAGGCTCTCAGCTGGAGTTTCAAGAGTTGGGTTGGCAAGAGTTGTGGTTAGGAAATTACGGGGGTTTAAGGCTCAGGTTGGCAAGGGCTGTGATGCAGGGGTAGGGGTGGATGTGCAAGGCTTTACTAAGGTGGGGCTTGTGCCAAAATGAAATCCCTGTCTAATTTTAGGACTTCACCTTGCAGAAGTTTCGATATCAAGATTAATCAGGATTTTTGTTGGGAAAAACCTTAGGCAAACAGGGGCTGATTAAGCAAGATCAGAACTGGATTGAGAAGAAGCCCTTGCTAAATTTAGGGCTCGTGCCAAGAGAAGCAGGAATCCAACACCAGTGCAAATCCTTGCCTAGTTTGACACAGTGAGGCCTTCCAGCCTTATAAAAACCAAAAAGACGACACCTCTGATCAAACCTTGCAACCCTTGCCAGATCCAAAATTAACTAAAGCTCTCTGAATTTGCTTGCCTGAGCCATATTCCATCACTTTAAACCTTAAGGCAAACTGTCTCCCAGCAGACACCCTCAGTTATTCCCAAATCTAAGTCTAATTCAGTCTGGGTGGCAAATTTAACTCCAGGCCATGTTTTTTATCCCATCCTGAATCACAGTCACTCTTGTGACCCAAAAATCAATTTAAGTTAATACTAAATTTAAAATTACTGGTTCCTTCCCGCCCCAGACCCCAGAGTTAAGAGGGGTTGATGTGACAGACTTTACATGGTGGCTGAAAGCCATTGATAATCTAGTTTAGGGTTGGTGTTGAGATCACAGTTTAGGGCAGCAGGGACCAGGGATTACAGTCTGTGGCTGTCTCCAGCAGAAATCTGTCTGGCACCAGCCCAGGCCACCCCATCACTAATTTCAGATCCAAGGCTAGAAAAGGTCAAGAGATTTAAATAAGTTGGAGAGTCTACGACTGCTGGAAAATCTACCAAAATCAGGCAACAACCCCAGAAATCACAAGTCTAAATATTTCTGGCCATGATCACTAAAGACCTCTTTTGTGGGGTTTGGTATGCACAACTCTATAAATAAACTTCACCATGAGACCACCTAGTAATAAAATCTAAGTGACAAAATATACCTGTTCTTTTTAATAATTACAATATTATATTAAAAATTACTTTCAAAAATACAACGGTGATGAAGTCCAAGCCTCAAAAATTGGGGAACTTAAATAAATAAAATTAATTCAATTCAGTAAGTGCACACATGCAAGTGCATTATAATTCAGCCTTTAGTTGCATATGAAAGCAAAATGGTTTTGCTTGTATAATGGAATGCATTTGGTGAATATTCCTCCTCAGCATAAGGAGTAATGTCTCAGGGATGGGTAGCTAATAATGGTATGATTATTAGGGTTGTTTGCCTTCCAAGCTAAAAGAATTGTAAAATACCTAGTAAATGGGGGAAATTATTCCAGAAAGGAGAAGAAAAAAAATCACAATTAAAGAAAATAGAGAGCCTGAACATGCAAAACACTGTGCTCACTAAAGTCATCAGATTGTTAAAATGATGGTCATCTGACACTTCATATGTCCAGATCAGAGACACTAGCTGCAAGTCAGAGATAACAGCACTGCCTGAAATCACAAGAGTATTGTGAAGAGAATTCATTTCAACTGGATAATTCATTCATCTGAATGCATATTAATTCAGATATCACAAAGTAACAAACACAAGAATGCCTGCAAAGAAATACATCAATACTGAGCTGGATATATTAAGAAAATGTTTGCAAGAGGAATATTAAAGAAATACTGACAAAGTACATTCTCTCATCAGAAGCATGAAAGTAGCACATGAGAAAAGAATTTAAAACCCCCACCTACGTGCCTTTGTGCAGCTATTCTGATATCTTTTAAAAAAAAAGAAGAAGAAGACATAAGAGCGTTCCAGGAAATATGTAAAGAATATTAAAAGAAATTTAGATGTCAAAGTTAGTAACCAGTCACTCAAGCTCAACCAGGAAAAAAAAAATCAAAACCTAAAATAAAGCATTGAGACTATCTGTGTGCTTAAAAAAAGACAGGCTCGTTTTCTGTGCTGCATTTGGAGCAGAATCAGTGGAAATAATAGAATCTGAGGCACATTTTTACACCACAGTGACATCAGCACCTTTGTGGATGAGATGCTTCAGTGCCCAGCACTTGTAACTTGATGTGCCTCACTTAACCCGTGGGTCCAGGCCAAGACACTCATGAAACATGAGAACTCTTGGTCACAGTCCTTTCCAAAGAAATTTTCTCTGCAAAAAGATCAGACAGAGACTTCAGTCATTCATATGGCCATGCTGCATCAGTAATACCTATGAGAAGCAACTATGTCTGATCTAAATTAGGTTTAACTTCTCTGCCTCATTGTGAGGACAATGAGACATTCATGGTCCCTACTCTTGAAAGTGGTTGTTGTAAGAACTAATTAACATGTGCTATATGATTCTGCTAAGACTGAGAAAATTGCTTAATAAAACTGAATTCCTGAGAGACTTGTGACTATAATTTAGTCAGGACTTCCATTAAGTAATAAAAAACCCTCTACAGAATATGTTGGGTATTAAATCAGGTTTTAAGGAAGGACAGGTTCTACAGAGTGCAGCATTGAGCATGGACAGTGTTTGTGAAAAATGTACTGAGGCACAGCTTTCCAGCTGGACCCAGAAAATGGGTTCCTGATACACTCTCAACTGAGAGCAGTTGAGAGTATATCAGGAATTTTTACTTTCTGTCTATTACAAAGAAAAACAAACTGATATATCCATAAATATTGCGTCAATGAGAAAAAAAATAATTATATGTTTTGTTACCATGGTAAAAAGTGTTCTAGACCTAGGCAGCTTCTTCATCCTCCAACTGACTGTAGGGATGAGGGTTGTGCACAGTCCATGAAAAATTATTTACTATAAACTTCACAGAGGTTGCTCTGGAGCCTCATACACAAAATGCTCTGGCAATTCTGATGTGTGGGATTGTTCTCAGGCACAAAGCAATAGGAGTTTAGGACAGGGAAAAATTTGGTAAATTTTCTCCTCTAGAGTAACTGGGGTTTCTTGAGTCCTGCCTAAGCATAAAGGTGCAGAGAAGCTGGGATGGATGATGGTGGTGTCTCCCTCCTAGCCCCAGGATGGCCTATGATCTAAGAAATGCTCAGACTCTGGGTGCTTCCTTCTCCTTTAGGGTGGGTTGTCACCCTAATACACAGATTTGGTAGCTCTGACTCCAAAAACTGGAAATATCTTCCAGCAGCAATCTCACCCCAATATGCTCAAACATCAGGTTCTTGAGCTCAATGCACCTGGTTGACTTTTAACTAAAAACCCATCATGGATGACCAGCAAATCCTGTAATTCTTTAGTAGTTATTAATAGTAGTAGTGTACTGAATCCTAAAGAAGCTAATTTTTAAACTCAGAATTATTTTAGGTGCTGTACAATGAAAAATATTGGTTGCTGTGTCAAAGAGTTTCATGTGCAAGTACAGCATGGAACACAGAAGGATAAAGAAAGGAAATATGAGAAAATAAATAGGCAATTGATGTGACAGGATCAGCAGGCCAGCATAGGGATTGGTCTGCTTCTGGGGGGAGGCAGCACAGGAAAGGAATGTTAATGACAAACCAGCAGCAAGATGATGATGAATCTTGGTAAGTAATTACAAGATGGAAAAAGGGTAGACCAGACAAAAGCCACTCAGAAATCTAATGAGTAGGCAAAGGAAGCATCACAGGTCACTTGAAAGCAAGAGTCACTTACTAATTTTTCCCTGTCTTGAACTTGTGTGACTTCAGACCAAGCACACTGGTCAGGATTTCCAGAAGCAGCTTCAGAACTCATTCTTTACATGTCTAGTCTGAGATCCCTTTAGCAGCACCTGACTTTCAAAGAGCACAGATCTCACCTGCTTTGGAAAATCAGCTCTGTGGCTTATGTAGGACACCAACAGACTCAGCTCTTCACCCCCAAATTTCAAGTCACTTCTGATCTTCCTGGCTTATATAACTCCTCCATATTCTTATCCCTTCAAAGGAAGCAGAAACGCTTTCCTGAGTTGATTGTCTCACTAGCTGCTGAATGCGTGGGTGATGGATGAAAGGATACCAAAAAGGGAACAATTTTAAACACCTATTAACCACTGACTGCAAAAGGCTGGGGTACACCTCTGAACACTTGCACTGGGAAAGGTGAGTGATGGACTGTAAGGCTACACAACACATGTAGATATAGAGGTAAATGAGGCCACTGCCAGCTAGAATATGAAGGACAAGTGAAAGTGAGCCCAAAGATTACATGTATTAAACTTTCCAGCCATAGCTGAGATTTTGAATCTGTTTACCTCTTAAAGTAAAACTTATTATTTCCCAGGGAATCAGAGAAAAACAGAACTGCAATTTTCCAGTCACATCAGGGTGCACCAGTACAGGTGAGAGAAGATTCACGTTTTATAGATTGCTCCATTCTAGGGAGTCAGTGCCATGTGAATATCAAAGAAACTTCCTTCTATGCTATTTCTCCATCCTGATTTTAAACTAAGCACTAGAGAAGATTGCTGAACATTAGTTATGTTTCTCATATGAGTAATAAAGAAATAATCATATATATTTACAACATTACCAAAGCAATTGAAGCTAAATTATAAGCAAAGTCTATTTTATTAATTACTATGACTCAGAACAATTCCATAATCTCTTCTGTTTACAAAGTCCAACAAATGGGTGCCCTATACCCTGATCTCATAACACCCCATCTGGAGAAATGTGTTCAGCTCTGGGGCCCCCAAAATAAGAAGGACAGGGAGCCTACAGCTGGCATTTTGACCATGGAGCTCTATGTGGTGGAGCACATCCAGAGGAGAGATATGAGGATGCTCTGAGGGCTGGAGCACCTCTCCAATCAAGAGACTGAGAGGGTTGGGGTTGTTCATCCTGGAGAAGGTTCTGGGGAAACCTTACACCATCTTCCAGTACCTATAAGACAGCTGGAGAGGGACTTTTGACAAGGACATCAAAAGGGCATAGTAATAAGACAAGGGGAATGGCTGTCCATTGAAATATAGTAGATTTCGATTAAATATAAATTTAGGCAAGACATTCTTCATTGTAAGGATGGAGAGGTGGAACAGGTTGTTCAGAGACGTTGTGCCTGATCCTTCCCTGGAAGTGTTCTGGGTCAGGTTGGATGGGACTTTGAGCAACCTGGTCTAGGGGAAATAGTCTCTGCCCATGGCAGGGGTTTGGAACTAAATGACCCTTAAAATCCCTTCCAACACAAAGCATTGTAGGATTATATGATCTCATTACATAAAAGAGGTTATTGCTACCCCCCCGTGTTCCCTGAGACATGACTCAGTATCTTGCATTACATGATCAAGCAACTCTTGGCATTGGAAAAACTGTTTCATCCTGTTGAGCATCACATGGCATTTTCCTACAAAATTTGACAAGATTTGTAAAACATGCATTTTCATTCCAGTAAACACTTGCACTTTTTTGCTGGCATAGATTCTTATCTTTTTACAAGCATTAGGGAATGCATTTTCACAATGAGCAATGCTTTCAGGAAAAAAAAAAAGCTTGGTTACAAAGGGGAAAGAAGAAAGAAAAGATAGTGAACTGTGCTCCATGAACTTGCTGCTTTTCTGTCTCAGGGATTTCCCCAGCTTGCACCTCGGGTGACATTTACTTGAATTGTCTTAAAGGGAGAGAGGAGATGATGCATCAAATGGATGATTGGCTCACATAGCAACAGTGATTCAGTAAAAGGTCAGCTTTATACCATACATAGGCAACACAAAGGCTTCATCCTATGTTAATGAAGTCAACATCAAAAGTCCCATGGACTTCAAAGTACCAGGGAGGAGCCTCTTACTCCAGGATGTTTAGCAATGTTTCTTGAGATATCCAGACAACAGCTCGCCCACTGAAAGACAGCTCTGCCATATTGTTAAGAATTTGGACTGTTCATAATGTAATTTTACTGCAAGCCTATAGCTGTTGACATTTAGACCATGGAGCTATATGTGGTGGAACATAACAGCGGGTCCAAAGGGCCCTGGAATTCCCCAGAAGGAACAATAACATGCCAAAGCAATGAAATAATTGTACCTACTCAATTTCATAGTAGCACATAAAAAATTTAAAATTAAAAAAAAATTAAAAAGGACTAAAAGACTTGGAAAGAGCAAAGAACACAGTGTAGCATGAATTTTTTATTTCTTTAGCTATTTTTGTCTCTTTCTGCTGCTTGTGTAACATATTGCAGGAATCTGTGTGCCGATTCTGCTTGCATCCCTCAGGCTGAATTGACTCGATCATTATCTGCAAGAGGAGACGTCTGTACAGATTATTTTAAATCAGACTGCAGGGTCTGAAATCGTTAATTAAAATACAGATGAGATAAGGGAAAACACCAGCAATTACATCACCATCTCCAGGAACGAAGGCTGAGCTCTCAGCGCTACGACCTGAGGATTTACCACGCTTATCAACGGGTTAGGAAGCATTTAGGATGAAACCGAGATTAGGGTAACCTTCTTACCTGTTCTGCCACCAAACCGGGGCTTAGGAGGGGAAGGTTTCCGTGGCTTGGATCAAACCACGCCGAGAAATGGTTCAGCAGCCCTGAGAGGCGTTTCTCGAGGCAATGGCACCACCTGCAGACCGCGCTGGAGCGGGGACGGAGCCGGGAAGGAGCCGGGAAGGAGGGGGCACGGAGAGGGGATGGAGCGGGGACGGAGCCGGGACGGAGAGGGGATGGAGCGGGGATGGAGCCGGGATGGAGCGGGGAAGGAGCCGGGAGGGAGCGGGGAAGGAGCCGGGACGGAGCCGGGACGGAGCCGCAGCCGCTCCCGGCACTCGGGAGCCCCGAAGCAGCGAGTGAACCCCAGCGTTGTTCCTTTCCTCCTGTGTCCATTCAGCCACAGCGGACAGCACTCCCCGCTTTTCTGTTCTGTCCTGGGTAATAGTTCCCCCACGTTTTTGCCCTTTTCAGTTGTTTCCCAGACTTTCCCGCTGTTGCCTTGGAAGGCTGACCTGGAGCAGAGACTAGACAAAGTAAAAGGATAAAACAGGTATTTATTAAAAGGCCTCAGTAGATACACCTTGGACAGTGCAAGAGCCCAGGCAAGGTTACACTTGAGATAAACTCAAAAAAATGGACAACTGGTCATGAGGTGAGGTCTCACGTTTTTTATAAGTTTTGGTCTATCAGCATATTGGAGATATTTAAAGCTTCAGGTTATGAAGCTCCATCCTCCTTGTATTCCTCACTTCACCATTGTTTATACTTAGGCTTGAAATTGCATCGGTCATCCTTGGTCCCAAGCTAGGGAAGGAACTGTTTTGTCTGCCCACTCAGTGAAAGAGAGCTTACTACCACTCAGAATGAAGCCCAGAACTACACTGAAATAACACAGAGTCTTGAAAAGCATAGAAGCTAAAACTTAAGGCATCACCACCAGGTCCCTGGCCGTCTCCATCCCGTTCCCCTGCTTTGGGATACCAACATTTCCTTCCTCCTGCCCCAGTGGCCCCCTGCACTGCCCCAGCAGGCGGCTGGAGGTGGGGGAACCACGGGCTTGGAGCACACTGCTCCCCCTGCACCCCTCAAAGCCTCCGAAGGGTTAGAGTTCCCATTCAGGGAGACGCCACTTCTCAGGTTAGCTAATTCAAACACTTGCATTGTTTGCCGAACCAATAAAGAG
This sequence comes from Regulus satrapa, assembly GCA_013396955.1. Classification (NCBI taxonomy): domain Eukaryota; kingdom Metazoa; phylum Chordata; class Aves; order Passeriformes; family Regulidae; genus Regulus; species Regulus satrapa. The sequence goes on from VWZN01002261.1 coordinate 541,325, forward strand.
TAAATTGATGATTGATTTACAGCTGTAAACCAGTGTAATTAGATAATTAGATAGATTCAATAATTACATTGAATACCTTCAACCCATCTGCTGGGCATGCCCACACTCAGGATAAAGCCTTTCTGTGTACTACATGAAAAATCTATTTTCCATTGCAAGAGCAGATCAAGCCTTGCTTTACCAAACTGGCTCCCATATTCTCAAGCCACCTTTGCCTATGGTATTTATTTACCATTGCTTCTTTTAAGGGATGCAAATACTACTTGTTCTTTCCTTTCAAAAAGGTGTCTACAACAAGGTTTACTGTGAGCAGGATTATACATTGTATTTGAGTATCTGAGGGGGGAGGGCTAGGAGGAGCACATGAACATGACTGAAATTTTTTCTCCTTTTTTTTT
>VWZN01002261.1:546134-561525 GCA_013396955.1 Regulus satrapa
CCCCACAAACAGCAAAATTCTAGTGATGATAAGTCCCAGCGAAGGATCCCAAAGCAGAAGACTGAAAGTTGAGGTATGAATTTAGGCAGGCTCGTAATACCTGGGAGGTTTGGTGGAGCCTTCTGTCAGCCTCACCTCTCAGCACAGAACCTGCTGTGTGACCTCCCTTTCCCTCCAGCTGCAGCCACTGCTCTTCCCGAGACAGATAAGCAAGTGGTATTCATTTATTACTGAGTTATTATAATTCTTTTATACTATAGTACATTTTTTTTCTACTGCAGTCAGGCTGCAGGAGAGTGTGGGACTGGCAAGAAGGAAAGAAAAGGTCATTGGTTGGCTGTGAAATAAGGCTTTCAATAGCAATTATAGCAGATTAGATTAGAAGCATGGGAAAATACTGCTCTTGTCAGTTTTTCTGTGTTGATTTTCACATGCTTTCTATTTTTTCAAAGGCTGTATTGGTTACTTTTCCCAAAGTCTCATACTGGAAAGTAAAAATGGAAAAAAAAAAGTGGTGCAATCACTAGTGTGTTGTATCTATAAAAAGATATTAAAAGATATAAAAATACATATCTACACATTGTGTAAGACATATGTGTAAACACAAAATCTATGTATATAAATATATACACATATTCATTGTCTATACATACATATGTATACATACATTACATACATGAGGAACTATGTGTTGACATGAACTTCTAGTTCACAAACTTATAGGGTTATTCTAGAGCAGTCTGCAGAAATATATTTAATATACGGGCAGTTTAGGTAGAAAATAATGAAGAAAAGATCTGCAAATGTACATTTAATCCTCCTCTGCTTTTACTTCCCCTTTTCTTTATTCAGGATGACAGAAACATAATTTCATCTGTCTAAACAGTACTGGCACAAACACCATGGCCTTAAAATCTTGTAACTTTAGCTACAGGAAATACCAGTTTTATATTGTGAATAGCACAAACTGTTTTGGATTTATGTAGGAGCCTGCTGGTGCCAGGCTGTCCTGGATGAGCCAGGCAGGGAGCAGTGAGGAGTGGCTGAGCGAGGCAGATGGACTGCAGAGGTGCCAGCAGGAACCACCAGCACTCCCAGCATGTGGGAAGGAGAAGAATTACACAGGAGCAGGGGTTTATCTGCAGGGGTGAGGGATCCACACGTCCTTCAGCAGAGCAAAACAAAGCCCTTGGTAGCTCTCGACCGCGTGGCTCATCAATCCTGAGAGTGCTGGCCCGGTGATGTGGTTCTCCTGGCAGGATTCCATTGTGAGAGTGCAATGCATGGAAAGCCTAATCAGCATTCAGCCATGCAAAAGACTGATCTAAAGGAAGGAGCGATCTGGGCAGTATTTTATGCTTTCATTCACCACATTTTGTCAATTTAATTTGGAAGGAATTTCCGCCTTTCACTTACTGAGTTATGTTGATGAGGATATAGGAGGATGTATGAGAGAATTGTTTGTATGTGAGGATCACTCTGAACCACAGAGGAACCACTACCTCTAAAAGGAAAGTAAAGGGGATGAGATCAAGTTAGTGTTGAGCAGGAGACCCAAAATAGCTGTGCTCTTGTTAAGGATGGGGGTTCTCCCCAAAAACAGGAGTAAAAAAAACTGAATCCACTGAATATAGATACCTGACAACCTGGGCAAAGACTAAAATGTCTCTAAGATCAAAGGAAGGAAATGAGTGATATAATAAATCCAGGTTTCCAACACTGAAGAATGGGAAAATGCTGTGAAAAGGGAGTAGAACACTCAAATTTTCCACTGTTTCCCTCTGCCACCATCCATTTCCATGATGCCAAACAAGAAAAGCAACAAACCTGCTAAAAATATGGAAAAGATCTGATATATCTCTTCAGTGTCAATCTATCACTGTACAGAACATTTTATCAAAGATATTGTAGATGCTGCTTAGAAATGAAGATTTACAGTGACTGCCAATTTCAAGGCATGGCTCCACCAAAGTGTCCAGTGTTGTACTGGAAGTGAGGAACAGCAGATGAGTTCTTTTTTAACAGCATCAATTCTCAGCTTCTTTCATAATCTGTTTGACTTCACAGAAGTCAGATGGACTTTCTTATTTTTCCATTCTTTTTAAAAATAAATCAACTCCAAGTCTGAACACACACCAACACATTTGGTACTATCACAATAACAGAAGGCAAGTGGCTGAGAGCTAAAAATGAAAGCATTCAGGACAGAAACAGAAACATGAACATTTGTGGGAAAGGACATCACACTCATGCTGTCAGTGTAAACTCAGATGAATGATAAACTTGGTTTCAATGGCCTTGCCATGGTAAGTTTAAGTTAGCTGCCTCTGATGCAGGGGTCAGGCTTATTTGAAGTGACATGAGAAAAAAATCTGAGAGACGAACAAGTGAATTTTTGGTATTGAATTTGCCTCCTTCTCTAGAACAAAAGCTGGAGTTTTTTGCCTCCACTGGCCACAGTAAACAGCATTACTAAAACCACAGCAGCTTTACTGGTAGCACAGAAGGAAACTGAGAGGCAGGGTGCAAACTGCACCGTACATTATGGGAAAAGGATGACACAGACGAAACTTGTGAAAGAACACATTCTCCTTCTGGTGTGAAAGCGCTTTTTGGCTTTGCATTTTTGATTCACCTTTATCTTCTTTCTAGAGAAAAACATGTGGCAGTAGTGTGGAAAAATGAGTGATGATGTCAGAACAGGCTTATGAAACAGAGCTGTGTGTCTTTACAGTGAACAGGTCATAGAACAGATTTCATTTTGTCTCATGTTCTTTCTGATAACTCCCCCTCCCCATTAAATTTCTCTATTTGCACTCCTTTCTATAATAATAAATACAGCTGGCTTTTCTCTGCTTATACTTTTTAATTTCCCCTTAATTCCTCTTCATCCAAGTTTTCTATCACTAAACAGAGAATAAGAATACTGACTTATCTCTGTAAACTGTTAAAGAAGCAGATGAAGACTTTAGGTAACACTGCTGCTAAGGAATAGCAATTTAGTTTATCTGAGCCAGATAAGCATTCTACATTTTTTATTAGATATAAATCAACAATTTGAGAAAATATTGATGTTTAATAAACGTTAAATGAAATTTACAACAGTTTAATGGTAACGGGACCTGTTATGATGAATGTTTCACTTTATTCAACATTTTAGAAAGGGCTCTACAAAATTAACAAATATATTTGTTAATTAGGCTACAGGGATGTTTCTTCTCTTTTTGTACTGAATTAGAAAATTCTTGTGAGATTGTGGGTTCTACAAAGATGAAACAAATCAATTTATTAGCCTGGGGTGAGAAATTTGGTAAACTCACAGTGTGCACTTCCTTTTACTTTACTGAAAACCAAACATGTCACAGTCCCTCCTTTAGATCACAAAAGAACAGAGAAAAGGAACAATTGGTAATGGGAAAATGTCTACAAATCTTACTGTAAAGTATGATTTGGACCTCTTTGTATCACAGCTTTCATACAGCTGTATTATGATGCAATAGAGATGGAAATAATTTACATTTTGAGATGGATTTCAGTTCAACACAAACCTATATATTACCAGAATCTGATGATTTCATTTCTTGAAGCCCATTGAGAACTTTTCTCCGCTAAGAACCACGACAGAAATGCTCCTGTAAATATTAAAATCCTGTTGACTGAAATGAAATAGACCACACGGGGTTGTTATTTGTGACTAATTTACTTTGAGGATTTTTCATGAGTCACTTTCCAGCTGACCCCTGTAGTAATTTACCTGTACTTCTTGGTTTGTTTTTCTTGGTTGTCAATTTTGTAATGGAGAAACATAACCAGAAAATGGAACTGATCATTGTGTTGCCTTTTTATCCTGGCCATGTACTGTTAGAACTTTGAGCTATGGTGCCCGAGTAACATGCCAAGAGCATCCAGAGCCCTGACCTGTGAGCCAACTCTCTGCGTATTGCTCGAGTAAAAATTGATAAAACATATATTAACTAGAGGAGTGATTTCAGTTTCAGTTTCTCTCTGATGCTGTGACTCACAGGATTTCTGAAGTAAATGGGTGAAATCCATAATCTCTTGGTAAGAAGACTGTTTCAAACAAGATTAGATAATTATCAGCACATTGAAATACACTGCCTTAGGTCGACTTGTGAGACACACAAAATAAATCCCACAGCCCCAGCTCAACAATCAAAGATCCAGAGTAACCTAAACCCCTCATTACTGCTTTAAACAGAGTGAAAGACTCAAATGAATATAATTTGTAACTTTATAATTTAGATTTCTGCAGTATGTTGTATCAATTATGTACTCTATTAATGAAGTACAGCATTGGCTCTGTGTGTGTGTCTGCACACAAGTGTGAACTAACAAGACATAAACAGCTCCTATGATATGTAGTCATTTCTACTTCTTTATAACATTTTATAATACCAGATAAGAAAAGTTCTTACTCCAGAATTCTTATATGAAAAGTTTTTTGTCTTTTAAAAGCCTTGTAATTAGCCTTCAGGGAAAAATCTGTATTTACATGGAAATAACACACTGAGGCAGCTGGATCTTCTCTTTCTTGCAACAACCTCAGTGGGCATGTTAGTGCCTATGAAAGATATCTCAGATGGGCAGATAAAGGGGAATACAAATTAAGAACTTGTTTTCAGAAAGATCCCAAGTTATGGAAACACAGGACTGGCATCCCTCTGGCAAAGGAATAAGAAATGAATGGTTTCTCCATGCCCTAACAATAACTGAATCCATGAAAAGGAATGAGAAAAAAGAAAAAGCCGGGAAAAAAAATGCTGAAAAACCACCCCAGAATGTTGAAAATGAACTGTAAATTATCTTCCCATTCTTTAAAATCTTGCTTTCTGGCAAGAAAAGGTTGCTGGTTATGGGAAAGAAGCACAAGGTGTTCCAGTTTTACCATCCAGCAGTATTTTTCTGCAGTCATCCGTTGTATCTGAGTAAGCAGAGCTATTTTTACATGCCCAGCCATCTCACACAGAAAAGCAATCACATAAATGCAGAGTCATGCACAGCACCCAAGGGAACCACTCCTCCTTGCAGCGTCACACGCAGGGGAAAGGCACACAACCTGCATCCTATAGATTTTCACGAGTTTATGACAAGGTCTCAGTTTCAGACCCTGCCCTTACCCATAACAAAACATTCTCAGAAATTTTCCTACAGTTGCACTAACATGGTTAAGTCCAGATTCAGTCAGATTTCTTTTGGTGGCAAGAAAATTTCAGAAAGTCCCAAGTACAGTCACAACAGCCACTCTCCTGGCTGACACGTCAAGGAATGCACTGGGGACCTCCAGAGCAAGAAACGTGACAGTCTTGAGCACTGAATCCTTCTAGTGCAAACTGCAGTGCTACAACTTCTGCTTTTGCTTGTTTGGCACAGAGACACCTCTAACATGCCTGATTTTCCCAGAAGGTGTCTTAGGAGGTGTTGTGCCATCAAGTGGCACGACTGCTGTGTGTAAATCAACATCAAATAAGAAGAGATACTCAACTAAACATTAACATGGCCCAGAGGTGAATATTTAAGCCAAGTGTGTATCCAAGTGGAGATGTTCTTCACAGAGCTCTGCTAAGGGGGCCTGGCGTCATTTATGCCAGGATCTGCACATAGCAGAATGTCACTGCAAATATTCTGACCTCCCAACATAAGCTTGCTGATGTTTGGCACCACCTTTTAGAGTTTTAAATGGAAACACCCAAAGAGTGACAGTGATAAAAGTTGCTGATAGGTGGAAGCCTTGCCAGAGGAGTCAGCCTGGTGCTGATTTGGTCCATATCTGTCATGCTGTGGCTTTAGTCTTACAAAGAAACTTGGAGTCCATGAGGGCAGATAATGGAGAAGGGCCCTCCTCTCTGCTCCTATCCTTGTGTACACAGGTTTTTCCATGTATAGAAATGGATAATGTCCTTGATTCTGCTCAGCCCTCTGACAGTGCCAGCCTTGCAGTGACTATGCCCCTATGGCTTGTCCACAGACTGGATAGGTTTAGCTAAATACAATGTGAGATGTGATAGAATGGGGAAGTGATAACTTTTTTCAAAGTGTAGTACACTCAATATGATGGCAAGTAGCAAAATTGTATTATTACTGTTACTTCTGAGTAATTTGAATAAATGTCTGCCATTTACGGTTCTTGATTTCAAATTTGTGTGAGACGTGTCCTTCATTTTCCCAGCATGTGCCTCACTGCTTTTAAAGCAATATGATGTTATTTGATTTTGGCAGAAGATGGGAAGATATGTGTGTATAACAATTGGATTAAAGGCAAACAGGGAAATACCTGCACCATGTGTATTTCTGTAAGTTGTGCTAGGGAAAGCTTAGGCTGGATACTAGGAAAGAATTCTTCACCAGAAGGTTTATCAAGTGCTGGAATGGGCTGCCCAGAGCAGTGGTGAAATCAGTATCTCTGGAGTTATTTAAGAGATGAGTAGCTGTGGCACTTGGGAATGTGATTTAGTGATGGCCTTGGCAATGCTGGGTTAACAGTTGGACTCAATGATCTTAAAGGTCTTTTCCAACCTAAACAATTCCACGGTTGTATTAAATATGTACTGTTGGCTGGTAGTGATCCAAAGTGTGATGTAGTTGGTTAACATGCAGAAATCATCCTGCTGCTTACATGAAGCAAACTGCTCAAAAATATTGGTTTTCCATATTTTTGCTCCTTCACTGAAGCAGAGAAAACCACCCAGCAACACTGTAGAGGCCTGAAGTGATGGGGGTCATAACAAACATGGTTGAGAATGGGCCCTCTTCACACATCTTTTGCCTGTGGAATCAGGCTGGCAGATTATCCTGCTTCCCAGACCGTGTGATGCAGCATCCAGCTTAAAAACTGTACGTATGCACAGCCAGCCTTTGGTTCACATCCTCCTTTCCACACAAGGAGCTTTTAACTTTCTGTATTTCGAGCAGCGTTGCATCTGTAACCCGTGATGGGTGGACCAAGCAGCTCTGCAGCTGCTTTAAGCTCAGGCCAGCAGCCTTGGTCCCTGTCAGAGATCAGATTGCAGGTGGATACAAAGTTCATAATGAAATAAATCCCCAAATCTCCATAAGCAGCCTGCTTATCACAGTGTGTGAGCTTCTGCTAAAAGCACAGAACAATGAAAAGGGCCTTAGGGCATTACTTGCCCACGTGCCTGCTGTTGGTTTTTTGTTTTAAAGTCTGTGTGCTGCGCTGCACCTGGAAGAAACCAAAGTTGAAAATTTGCCATAGGCTTGAATATGGTTAGCCAGCTTCTGAGATTCACGGAGCAGCTCATGAAATTCCTTGGAGCCCTGACCGGCTCCAGACTGACACAGCAGCACAACAAGCAGGGACAGCATTCCTCTGCTCCATGCAAAACCACCTCCTCTTTCCAACAGGGCACAAGACCCTCAAGCTGCTTTGTACACACAGCAGCCAGGAAAGCCCTTTATATCATCACCGTGGTTCTCTCACAATGCACAGGAAGGTCAGTTTCTCCATTCCATTTGCCTCTACCTGAGGGAATTAGAGCCCTTTTGGGTAACAATCCCCTGTGTAGGCTGCTGCAGGAATAAATACACAGTGATCACCCTGGGGATAACAGCACTTTGAATGTCATGTGCCGTGTCAGAGCTACAGAAAACCTGACGTGACAGGTATCACAGCTCCCTTGTGGCAAAGCCGTCCTACAGCTGTTACAGAGATATGCTGGGAAATTTTCAAGGTGCTGCTCTGGCAGATTCTTGTTCCATTTTGTTTCCATTGCTCTGCAGGACATGTACGTCTGAGAATTTGGCTGAGGTTGGAGACGCTATCAATAAAGATGAGAAAAGGAGAGGCTGGAAAATGTTTTACACATGTAATCTTCTAGTATAGATTGACATTAATCCATGGGTGAACCCAGGAAAGAGACAAATTTTGTTTTCTGACTATTCTAAACATCATCTTCTCTATATAGCAGGAGTCATGGACAAATTCTGGTACTATTATTATCAGACATTACATCTTAAAAACTGACTATTCTTTTCTGGAGTGTTTTCAGTGTTCTTAGCTCAAGGATTCTGTGCTTCTTCAGCTCATAATTTTTGATATTATAGGCAACTTTGCACAAACCTCTTGGCATCTCATTGCTTCAGGCTTCCTCATTACAAAACAGGGGGGAAAAAAAATTTAAAAATAAAAAAAAAATCCGTGCCTGATTTCCTTCTCTTAAGTGAAAACTGCAAGAGCCGCCAGTGAAAATGCTACAAAATATCGGTGTGTTCCCCCACCTCTGTTTGGGGCAACCCTTGCATACCGGTATGGCTGGGACAGAGCTCCTTTCAGGAGCAGCAGCCCGAAGGATGGACGCTGTGTTCGAGATCTGAACCCAGAGCAGTGCTGGTGAGAGAGCAGTGCTTTAGATATTGCTGAACGCTGCTTGCACAGCTCAAGGCTTTCCCTGCTTCTCTCTCTGCCCCCAGGAGAGGCTGGGGTGGGCAGGAGGGGGAAGCCACTGCCAGGACAGCTGTCCAACCGGAGACCCAAGAGGTTTTCTGTGATGTTGAACATCACATTCAGCAGTAAAACTGGGGCTGCTGCTGGTGGTGGTGTGTCAAAACAAGCCATTACTCAGAGGTTGTCTGGCCATCGGCCGCTGGTGGGAGGTGGGGGTTGAGTGATGCCTTCACATCAGCTGTTTGGTTTCTTTTTCTCTTCCCTGTTACTAAACTCTCCTAACCTCAGCACACGAAGTTTTCTTGCATTTGTCCCTCTGATTCTCTCCCCCACCCTGCTGGGAGGGGGGTCTTACCTGCCCATCCCACTCCTCCAGTACTTCTGGAAAGAAATAATGCCCAAAGCACAGCTTTCTTCTCAACAGCCAGTCAATCACTTGGCTACTCTCACAATCACACAAGTGAACTCCTTCGCTCCACTTCCTTTAAGTTTACAAGAAACCCATCATTTTGCCTACAGGAAAGAACCATGAACCAAGATTCGGATTCATTATCTGGCAAATTCATAGTTTTTCTTTCATTCTGAGACATTTCCTGCATCGCTGACAGGAAATTAGAGATGGGCACGATTATGTTTCATGTTTTTAAGAGCTGTTGGGTCAGCTAATGGTCACACCATCGCGTCAGAAATCTTATTTAAAAAATACTACAAGGAGTTGTTTTATCTCTAAGTCCCAGCAGTGATGGTGCAAATGTGATATACAGATATAATAGAAGCAAGGCTTGTAGGGAGACACAGACCAACTAATCTGAGGAAGTAGAGATAATCTCAAAAGGTCTTTGTTCTTTTTCCAGATACAGCAGAAGATCCAACAAAAACGCTCATTCTGCAAATCTTCTCTTGTAACAACACCTCTAATTTGTTTTTAAGGTGTAATTTCAGTAAATACAAGATAATGACAGTATTATACTCTGCTCTCCGAAAAAAGGGAGTATTTTCAAAGTTGGTTACATGAAAATTGTGACTTTGGTGGAAATCCTTGAAGTTCCAACCCACTGTTTCTGAAACTAGTCCTTTTAAAGGTGTCTAAGTATCTGCACATCCCAAAAGAGGATCATCCATGAAAACAATTATACTAAATCTGACTTACTAGCCCCTAAATGAACCAGTATGTAGAATATTCCAGTGTAGAGAACGCTTCTTATTTGATTTATGCAAGGTCTAACTAATTAACTTTTTCACAGCTGACTTCTGTGAAAGCATTAAGCCTTTCAGTCATAAACAGCTGTGTGTCAATTAAATGGTCATAATGGGTCATTCTGTTGAACCAGTTTGAAGTCAAAACTTTGAGGTTTTCTCTAAAAATCAAGTAAGGATAAGCACAGACTGATATTACTTTTATTCCATAGATCAAATACTTAATATTCTGCAGCCTTTTTGCCTTTCAGCCATCCACAGCATTGTCCTTATTGTCAGTACAGGAAGATTTAAAAGGCAAAGCAAATTAAGCTCTTACAAAACTTATCCAAGTCAAGCAGCAAACTCAAGGGAAGACACAGCAGAAATCAGTGTCAATCAGTTCTTAAACCCACTCCATTAGATGGTGGCCTCTCTCTTTGTCCAATTAAATATATCAGCAGCTCTCATTAGAAACTTTAATGAAAACCATACATCTAGAATCCCCTGTGGTATTTCCTCCACAGCTTTGGGCAAGAAGATAGTAAAGACTTTGCCAAACAGCCAGCTACTCTAAAATGCACATTAACCCGACAATAATCATAACATATTGCATAAATTTAATATAATTAATTGGAAAACATTTAATTTAGAGCTGGAAAGATTTATTCCTATAGACACTGGCATATTTCACTGTACCACGAGTGCAAGTTCCTGTGTCCCTGGGTAGCTCAGATGTATTCAGCCATGAAAACAGCTGCAGTGGCTTATTTTTTTTTTTTCAGGAATTATCACTTCCAATAAATACATTATTTTTTTCTGATTGTTTACTGATTTAATATTCTACAATCCATACCTACTTGCATGTCTACATTAGCCAATTTATTGTGCTAAGGCTGAGAAGGTACTGGTATGCAGGTTCCTCAGAAATACTATTTTTCCATGTTCCATTAATTCTGTTTGAAGCAGAAAGTGTCAAAATGCTTGTCTGCTTCAAGCACAACCCATGACTGAGAATATGTTTATGTTTACTCTGGCTTATGACAAAAACACACTTGAACAAGAGCTGAAGTTTTCTGTAGCTGGAATCTACACGGCATTAGTTCTTCAGTCTGTAAAGCGCTACATTAATGAATTGAATTTAAAACTCTGCTGAAAACTGCTTTTCCCTTTCCTGCCAGGATGATTGATGAATTTTCTGCTTTACAGAGGGAGCTCCTGAGGAACGTGACTATGCTGTTTCTTTCCTCTGAAGTGGACATTAATCAGAATTTTTGGAAATGTTGCTATTTCTGTGAAAGAAGAGTGAATGGCGTGGTAAGGACACTTCCACTTTCTTACTCTAGTTACTTAATTCTTCCCAACACTTCTTTTATATTATAGTTCTGAAACTATTTCACCACCTAGTACCAAGGACATTCTAAGAAGCATCCAATGTTTCTTTTTCCTGATTTAGAATTCTAGTAGAATTGAATTCCTATTCAACTATAATTTCTTTGGAGGTTCCCAATAGTCTTAGGAAATCATCTTCCCCCATCATCCTTTAAAACAAATATTTAAAATAAGTCATTTAAGTCAGAAATGTATCTAACCAAACTATTTAGCTTCATTTCCTAAAAAGAAAAAGGTAAAGATCAAAAATGTTGAAACTGATTTTATTCTAGTTAGAATGAGTGATCAGAAACACCATGGACACCACTTTAAGAACTTCCATTACATAACATCAACAAATCAAACGAATCTGCAAACAACTAGGCTTTTACCTGTAAACTTTTTGTCTCCAGTCTTGCAAGGGAATGCCAAGTACTTATTCTGACTTAATAATTTTATTTTTTCCCCTCCATTTAGCTTTAAAATTGGCTGGCCTTTGAGGAATAACAGAAACCAGAAAACTCACAGCATTCCATATTAACCAAAGCAGAAAATCCATCTAATATATTAAAAATCCACAAGAAGTCTGTAATATGGATCATATATTAAGAGTTAAGAAAGTGTTTTGGGCAACACAAAAAAGAAAATTGCCTGCAGTATTTTAAACCATCAGATTTAGGGAAAAGGTGTCCCCTGACAGCTACAAGCCAAGATTTCCTGTGCTGCTCAGCAGGAATAAATAGATGTGGGCAAGCCCCAAGCTTTTATCCAGAACAAGCTCAAAAAAGTAACTTGCATCTAACTAAGAGTGATCTAAGCCTGTGAGGAAGGAAACAGCCTCCACTTATTGATCACTTACATGCACCAGAGAGCTTTTCTCATTCTTGTAAACTGAATCACAGCTCAACCATCAGTGACATCAGGACAGGAATTTCTACGGAACCAAGAAAACTGCTGGAGCTTCTCAGATCCAGAGGCAGCACTGCAATAACTCCCAGGCTGCAAGGCCAGACTGATCCAACAGGCACTGTTGTGCCATGGGCAGGCAAAAGAGAAACTGCAAAGGTGAGACTGTCCAGGGGAGACTAAAGCAGGGCCTGAAACGGCTGAACTTTTGGGGGAACACAAACAGTAAGCACAGGAGGGTGAACTGCAGCAAAGACCCAAAGCATTGAGGAATAACAAAGCCTAACAGAAAGCTGCTGCCTTGATATGGACACAAACAGACCCAGGGCCTTGTGAGAGACCCTCACCAGCGTGTGTCCAGCTTTTCTACCAACACCCATAAGGACGAGACTGAAACACCCTAGTCCATATAAACGTGAAAGGAACACCTGAACCACCTCTTAGGGAAAAGAGTTGGGACTGCTACGGATCTGACCACTGTCATGGCTTTGTATGCCTCACCCTGGTTATTGCAGCCTTACTGTGATTAAGAACTCTGCCCTCTGCATCAAAACACGTTTGGGTTTTACATCCTCCGCAGTGTAAACCATGGGAAAAAAAAATTTTAAAAAAATTCAGGGAAAATCTTACATTAGAAAAAAATAGAGCCCATTCTATTTCCCCTAGCTAAACAAAATCCTTTCATGCGTGTAAACAGAAAACATGACTGAAAAAAGAATGCTGAGTTCCAAGTCAGAGCCCTAGTGCAGAGAGATGGCCACATATGTAGGTCATAGCAATGAGCTCATCCATTTCTGGGAACTCTGGCAGCCCTCGGGCCAACCTCTCAGTAATTTTGACCTTCCATCAGCACAACATGTCAAAAATGATATCATCAGAACATCCAATCCCGTGATGTATATAAAGGATGTTTAGTCCTGCCCGTGGAGGAAGTGTGAACATGCCTGCAGCTCATAATTACTGTTTATCTATGGGTCACAAAATCATCGACACTTCAGTTGTTCAGCATTTTTTGGCACACATAGAGCTCTCAGGCTGGCATCTTACATAGCAGGGAGTATGCCAGATTATTTTACTGGTTATTTTTCCCCCTTTTGCGCTGCACAATCTACAGCAAAGAAAATGTGAACTTACTGCTTTTATCAGCTAGAGGATCACCTACTAATCTCTAATTAGCTCTATTTAGGTAAATCACCTCAAGGCAATTTTGACACTTTATAAGTTCATAATGTCACAACTTACCCTTCATGACAATTAGTGGTGATTTAAGACTATGGGGTAAACCAGAACTTCATTGGCTGAATGTCACCTGGAGTTCACAAGGGAAAAATATGATTTCTTACAAATTGAGCAGAGGTCACTATTTAGAAAATTACAGAACCCCCCCAATATGTGTTGTACAGTCTTGTCCACAGAGAATTACTCTTTTAAATACAAAAACTCATCAGATTTTTACTAATGTTACAAAAATAGAACTACTACATTTAGAGGAATTATTCTTACCACTTCAAGAAATAAGTCACGTTTAAAAATGAAATTGTAGGTATTTGTACATTTATGAACCCTTCATTAATCTAACCATACTGTTCACCTGCTTTCCTAGGAGCAGCTTGACTTGTTTCTAGGCAGCATCTCCATGACACATTACACATCATAATAAATTGGGATGTGCAAAGAATTACTTACTCGAAAGAACTTTTTAAAGAGTACTTCAACAAAATTTCAGATTAAATTTTTCCCACATGGGTTAAGTATCCTGTTACACCCTATACTGAGAAAGAGTTAAACTTCACCTTATACTTTATGTTGAAACTGCTACAGTATGGAAAATAAAATGTTGTGTTGTTTTTTATGTTTTTTTTTAAAATATTGAGCTGTGCAGAGCAAAGCTGTTGTTCATACAGTACTTCTGAATAAACCTCACAATTGTCCAGCCCCAAAAAGGACAAGTGTGCCCCAGCACAAAGCAGCTGCTTTCCCAACAAATCAGGTAAGAGCCGGGAGAGGCAATCCAGGAAAAGCCGGGTGCTGGAAACACGGCGTGAGATGTGACTCATTCTTTGGCATGGGTTCTGCCTGAATTCCCAGGAATAACTCGCCGTCCAGAACTGACACAAGGAAGGAAACAGCGAAGGGCATTCCCAGGAACACGAGGGGCCAGTTTCTTACTCAGCACTTACGCAGGTCGAATTTCCCTCAAGTCAGAGGTGTTTTCCTGGGGGAATGCTGGCTCCAGCCAAGGCACTCTTCGGGCCAAGTTTGCAGCAATGCTTGATTTCCATTTACCGATGCAGGACCCTAAATGTAACTGCATTATGAAGGATTTCACTTGGCAGCTAACTGAATTCCCTGATGCTTGGTCTGAGGAGATCACTGTCCCATCTGCAAACACGGGATGTCTGAGTTTTCTTGTGCTTTGCTACTTAATTGGCAGGAAACCAAACATTTCTCCAGTACCAGGGCTTCATCATATGTTTCTACAAAATATTTTGACAGTCAGCAAAAGCAACCTTGCTCCGAATTCTCCAGTTAGCTCTGACTGCAACACAATGATGAAAATGTAACATGAAGTTTACGTGGTTTTTTTCACTTTTCTTTCTAATGTATATTAAAATTGTAAAGTACAGGTATTTTAAAGCAGGAACTTTACTTTCTTCACAGCAAAATCAGCATCTTAAGGGTGTAGAATATAACTCTGTACAAGTAAAAAAAAAAAAACAAACCAAAAAAGTAAATTACATTCCTTCAACTTCCACAGAGATTTTTCATTGTCCTAAATAATTTGGTATTTACAGTATTAGATGAAATAACAAATATGCCAGGGACCTGTACCATAAACAAGGGCTTTACCCTTTTCTGTCACACAGGGTCTCCTGTACAATAAAATTGTATAAATTTCAGTTATATTTTTAGAGACAGCTAAGGTAACAGATTGTTTTGAACTTATTACTCCTAATAGTTTGGATAACTCTTATTAGAATAATTAAGTTGACAAACTAATGACTTTCCACCTTGAAAAACCTAATTGAATCACAGGATAACTCATGTTAGGAGGAACCTCAGGAGGTCTTTAGCCCTTACTCTGTACTTCCAATGTTTGACTACCCTTACAGAAAAAACAGTTTTCCCTGTACTTGATTGCAACTTCTTTTGTTTGAGTTTGCACCCATTGTCCTATTGAAAGGATGAAATATTCTATCTTGTGTTTCAAACGCACCATGAAGGCTCATGATCCATCACCAGGGTGACTGACAGTCTCGACTTTGAAGTTCCATCTTTCCCTTTTATCATGTTCTCATTCCTGTAAATTCTTCCACACAAATTATTCATTGCTGCGCCTTTTTATCCTGACACCTGTTAACACGGTAGGCTGCTCTCTATCACGCTGTCTAAAGTCTTCTCTGTTCGCTGCCTCCACCAGCAGCACATGGTGATTTTCACTTGCTGTGTTTTAGACACTTGGGCCAGAAAAGTCTCCCGTGGGTGTGCTGAGCCTTGAGCACTAAGGCTGTGTGC
>VWZN01002262.1:16679-53749 GCA_013396955.1 Regulus satrapa
AAAAAAAAAAAAAACACCAAAAAACCCAGAACAAACAAAACAAAACAAACAAAACAAGCCACCAGCCCTGTTGCAGCTTTTGTTTTGCACTGCTGCTGCTGCTGTGCATGCTGTGGGTCTGGAGGGGAGTGCTCAGGTGGCCCCTCCAGAGCAAACCCCAACCCTCCTGGAGAGCCCCAAGCTGCCACCAAGCGCCAGGGAACAAGAGGGCAGTGGAGGGATGCAGGGACAAGCTGAGCCCCAGGGCCACAGCTCGCCAGGTCTCTGGGATTGGAACCTGTCCATGCTTCCCTTCCACTCTGGATTTCCATTCCAAGAATGTGCTATTCAAATAATGATAAGCTCCTTAGACACTTGACTCCGCACAGCTGAGATGGGCATGCAAATAAGAATCCCTCTACTCTGCTTTTATGAGGTTTTTTTTTTTAAACTTCTCCTTCAATCCAAATGAAGCACAATTTCCTCTGCACTGAAACATCAAACATTCTCTTCCTTCCACATTTTATGATGTAGACTTTGCAGCAATCCTGGGCTTTTATGAACTGTACCCTGTAATGAACATTGTGGCCCACTGTGTGACAGATCCGTGCTTTATCCTTCCCTAATGAGACAGTTCCCCAGCTATTGAGCCAACAGGCAGCGCTCCTCTGGAAAGCTTCACCCTTTTAAGCACAGAATTCCCACAGGGTGATTGACAAACTATCACACACCAAACCCATCACTTACACAAACTTGCAGAATTTATTCCTGAACAAGGAATTTCCTTTCTTTTCCCCACCAGTTCAGGACAGGTTTGTTTTTTTGTTTTGTTTTTTTTTTCTCCAAAGTGCTCAGAGAGGTTATTCATTAGTCATTTGAGAGGTTATTCATTAGTTCTTCCTAGAGTTGGGATTAAATTTAGAGAGCCTGTTGTTTTTGTTTAGACATGGATGTTTATTAGTTTTTAGTAATATTACAGTTTTATAAGCTGTGACTTTTTAGTTCTTTAAGCTAAAAAGGTAGAAATGGTGATGATAGCTTCTTGCTACAAGGGTTTTTAAGGGCAAACTGATTAATGAATAAATGCTAATTAAATTATTTTTATTTTTAACCTCATAACTATTTGTCACTTGCACTGCAGACTTTTCTACTTAATCACATAATATTATTCAAACTTACCAAGAAGGTGAAGGAGAAGGAAAGCCAATGCCTTAAAACTTCTATCTTGCTTTATATATATCACTATATCTCAAAACCTTAAATGATAAGCTTTTCACTACGTGATGTCACACCTCTGTTTAAGCTACACACCCACAATCCCAGCCCCATCACTCAATTTTGGGAGCCTTCTCCACGGCCTCAGGTCAAAGGCCGTGTTCTCCTGGGGCCAGTGCCAGAAAGCCTCAAACTCTAAATTTCCTGTCAGCACAGAGAGCCTGAAATTCTCTGTGCCCAGGGCTCCAGGAGGGTTCCCTGCTGTAAAAAACACTCCCAGCTGACCACTGCCCGCCTCTGAGCAAACCCTGCAATGCCTTCCAAGCACCAAATCAAACCAACCCACTTCCTCCTAGGAAATACACACTCCGTGCAAAACTGGGGCAGAATCCAAATTTAAATGCTCGAGGTGGCCCACCTGCACGTACTGGAGGAGCCACAACTTCCCTAAACAATTTTCCCAATGTTTTACCAACCTTCCCGTTAGGAAATGACTCATCATCTCAAACCCAAATGTCCAATCCTGTAATTTCAATCTGTTTCTTCTTGTCCTGTCCCCCAGCCCAGACAACAATTTACTTTTAATCCTTGATATCTTTTTCATGTATAAGGTTTTTTCTTATCTTCCTCTTCTCATCTTTATCCCTCTCCACTCCGTGCTTAAAATCCCTTCTCTTTCACTCTGCTTTCGGTGTGTTTCTGATTTCTCCAATTGCAATTCAATCTACCAAGGCCATTTTGGAAGAAATGCTTGGGAGCACATCCAAAGCAAAGCAGCAGATTCACACCTTTGATTAAGAAAAGTGTGGCCAACTTATAATAATTTCTGGAAGCACGGGGAAAGGTCAGAACATCCTCATTTGATGCCAACATGATGATGAAGCAAACTGAAAAACTTAAAGTAGTAGATAAATTTTAAAGGATATTATCTGGAAAATATCTAAAAGAAGAAAGCTAAAATGGAAAAAAAAAAAAAAAAAAAGGGGGAAGCCTAAACTGGAGAGAAAACCGAGTCTGAAAACATAACATCAGTCATATCACAGCTTACAAGTTAAACAAGTGTTTCAAAGAAACAAATTAAGTGGATTTATGATACTGCGGAAATTTCCTTCCAAAGCAACTCTTCTGATTGATGGATATGAATCTGTATCAGAAAACAAGATGATAAAGCCAACCTTCAGGAATTTCAGACTTATAACTCATTGCTATGGCAACATTCTCAGCAAGAAATAAGTTTCCTTAGAAAAAATTAAAAAAAAAAAAAAAATCACTTTACTTTTCCCTAAAACGTTACTCCACAGCACGAGAGAACAAGACAGCTAAAGGCAAGAGTGTGAACCAAACTGCTGGACCACCACACAGCAGTGCAGCTCTGGGAGCATCTTCCTGCAATCCAAATGCAATTCCTCCTTCATGGCTTTGATCGCTTCCAAGAGGAGGAGCTGAGGACACACTGGGTTCGGAGCAGCTATGGGAAATGTCAGTGTGTGAGTGGGAAAGGAGGGTTCAGGCCTCACCCAGGCTCGGTGTGTCCCAGAGGGGTGAGACTGTGCAGCCCACACGAGCACAGCTGCCTTTTGGAAGGGGACACGAGCACCAACAGCACTGCAGGTGCACACCTGCTCTGAAAATCCCCAATTACAGGTGGAGACAAATATTTTATACCATGAAAAAAATGCATTTGTTTCCTAAGTGCTATAAACAGGGAAGGGGCAGGTGCCTTTCCTGATGTGTTTTTATATGCTGCTCTCAGTAATTACTAAGTCGTGTTTCTGTACAAACAATTTATTCTAGCATTTGTATTAACTTTGCCAATCACAGAGAAAGTGTAGTTGAATTACCTTTGTTTACAAAAAAAACCCAAAGAAACAAAAAAAACCTCACCCAACAAAACCTAAGAAAAGAACAAGAGTTGAAATTCCCTGTAGATTAACTTAATTATAAATGAAATAAATACTTATTTAATTTTAAAGCCCCTGCAAATGCACAGCTAGCATTGTGCACAGTGACTGAAGACCCCAGGAACGGAGGCAAAACAGGGATTTCAAACAGCACCTCCTGATCCTATTTAACACGCTTTTGTAAGAAAAAGCTCCCCAAAATGCAGCATCAGCTGCGTGCACAGGAGGGCCACGCTGCGTTCAGAGCCCAAAGACACGAGCTACTCTCCCAGGAATATCCCATCATTACGGGTCACTGGCCATGCCACCACCAAAAAGTGGCTTTTCCACTCGACCTGGTGATCAGCGAGTCAGCCCTGGAATAGGCTGAGCTATTTCTAGGTGCCCTTTTGCCTTTTGATGTGCTTCAGACAGGAGGAGCAGGGTGGCTGCTCTGGGAAGTCCAGCTAAGAGCTTTTCCCTGCAGCTTTCTGCATTCACAGCACAAACACCCAGGCAGAAAGGGAAGGGTCTTGGTGCTGGAGTGGTTTTTTGATGCCACACCAAGCTAATCTAGTAAGACTCTAGAACAGCATGAACTCTTGCCTACCTGACCCTAGGGGTCCAATGGAAAAAATAAATCTGTATTTCATATATAATGTTGCTAATACATTTGTTGGTGATAAGCCCCTCTTGGAACTCAAAAAGCCACATTCTTATAGGATTTCCTGCTGCCCCCTCGGGTCCCCTGGAGGAGGAGGTCAGAGGGTGAGGGCTCAGAAATGCTTCTTGTGGAAGCTTTGCAGCTCCCCCCTGCCAGCCCCAAGAGCGTTCCTGCAGGCTGCACCTCCCGACCAGGAGCAGAGCTGCAGTGCCAGCCACAGCTCCTCCAGCCACCGGGGAGGGAGCGTGCCCTGCCCTCTCAGCAGGGAGCAGCACCTTCGGTTCTTCCCCTATTTATTTTGATTTTCTGCGCGCTTCGCTCAGTCCCCGTCTAACTGCGATCCTGGCTCTCTGACTGACAGCAACTGATTGGAATTTCTGTAACCACAAGCTAAGTCTGAAGGAAAGAGGTGGCAGGGAAGTGTTTGATGTTCAGAAAGCTTCCAGGGTATCGGATGGCTTCAAAGACGTGCATGCAAAGAAAGGCAGGAGGAGAGGTCCCATGAAAAACTTTATAGCACGCAGAGTAAATAATTTCAAAGACTGTGTAAACAGGGGACCAATTTAAAAATCTGAAAACACTGATTACAGCTCTCCCAGCCTGCCTGAAAGCCTTACAAATAATTGGCCTGTAAGACTCTTATTTCAAAAACCAGTACAGAGAAATGTACTGGGGGGGGGGAAGCCTATTAGACTGATTTTTACTGTATCTTCTTTCAGAAAAGATTTGGTGCCTACAATGCATTTCCAGTCTTTCAAGCAGCAGAGATTTAATTGATGCATGATAGCAATCCCTAGTATTGCACAAAAGAGACCAACATTGAAATACTAATTTTTACTATTAAGAGATTATTCTGAACATTTAAGAAAATTAATTTGCTCAAACGCCAACTATTTGCTCTCTTTGAATTGCCTTAAATATTTTTTCTCCCATTCAGCTGTACCAACTTAAGCGGAGATGAAGAGAAATCCGTCTCAAGTATCCTCTTTCACCAGACAGAGGATTATACAAAGAAGACTCATCCAAGACAAAAGGTTCACCCTGACCACACAAATAGCCAGACAGCAGCACAAGTGTCCTAGCGGGAGCACAGCTACAAAAATAAGAAGTGCTGAGGAAAAAGCAGTGGTGGATTTGGGAATGCAAGACAATAAGGCCACACGCTGACACAGGCTTGGGTAGGGCAGAGGGAGCAGATGACCTGAGAGAGGCTAGCTCTGTACAGAGTGGCTGACAGGGCATTTGAAACCTCCTGCTGCGTACGAAATGTTCCAGAAAAAAGGCTTGGGGAACGAGTGTCAGGGGCTGGGTGATCTCTGAGCAATCCTCAGGATGATCACACTTGTTCCTGAGGCTTCTCCTCCTGCCTTGATGGCTGTGCAGATCCTCACCCACAGCTGGGCTGCTGGTGGATTATCAACCTCGGCAACCACCGTGGGCAGCTCATTACCGTCCCTCGTCTCGTCCCATCTTTCATCGTCTCATACCCATCTTTCTGTTCTGTTTTATGAAGATACTGAGATGATAACACCTTCAGATGAGCTATCAGTGCTCCCTTAGGAGTTAGCCACAGTTGCTCTCATCCACGCCTTGGATGTGAACACATCCTAAATTACTGTCAGCTCTCCACAGAACTGCCCTGCTGTCACACACGATGATATTGTTCTCTCCTCCCCTCCACAAAGCTGCATCTCAGGATTTACACAGCACTTCAAGCCATTGCTTCCCCTCCTCAGGGTGCAAAACAACTACATACACAAACATGTAAGGGAGTGTGGGCCTATTTTGAATCCTATTCCTGCTGTCCCCAGTCCACTTTGAACTGAAATACAAGCTCTGTGGCACCCATCATCTCTCCAGAGGCAGCTCAGCAATATGTAACACTGAAACAAGTAACTTTGCTTTCAGTACATCAAACTGGAGACTTACTATTCAGGACCATTTATTTCCTCGTGGTGCTGGTTTGCTGACACACTGACTATCTGGGAGCTGGGTTATTTTTCCTCACCACGTGCTGCTCCATCCTTTCCCATGCTGAGTTCCACTGTAGCTGTCAGCTACATTTCTGACCTCTCTTCCACTGCAACAAAGGCAGAACCTCCCTTCTGGTACTGGGGAGGGTACACTGGGATTATAGTCACGGTCTCCAATCAATTGTTACCATTCATCTCTGTCCTTTTCTGCTGGTTGCAACACTGCCTATTGTGATATCATTATTAATGAGGTGTTTATGTACTCCTCAAAAATCATTAAGATGTTAAATCAAAGGCATTTAGTGGTGCACCCTGAGTCACCCTGCATGCTCTGGTCCAGCTCAATACCTTGCCATCATCACTCTCAATCCACAATGCCTCCAGCAGTTCGAGCTCCTTTGACACGTGACGACATCCAACTCCTTTGACAATTCACGTTCAAAATACTTCCAGTTGTGGTGGGGCTTTTTCCCCTTTTTGCAATGATTTCCAGACTTGTCCTTTTTGTTTGGAAGGTAACAGATCTGTGCTGTCACAATCTAATGTGCTGCTGCTTCCTTCTCAGTTATTACAATTGCTAGTGCACCGATGCTCTCTGCTTTAGTTAATTCTTTTAGCACACTGCAACTTGCTGTCACCAATATCTATTTATTTATGTGTCATTAGCATCTGGCTTTTCTTCCCTTCGCTCGTTATCTACTTTAAACTTCCTTGTTTCTCTCTTTCACGTGCTTATTTCATCTTCTAGTTAAAGAGGCAATCCAAATAGGCCATCTTTGTACTGCAAATATTGCTGTTTCCATAACCCCATCTACACACAAATGCTGTCTATTTGAGCTGATTTGAATCCCTTGCTCCCTCTATCGGGTCTCTGCAAGCCTCAGAAATCTGAGGATATTTTAGTTCACTTTCTTTCCCTTCCCTCTACACCTACAGTACTGGATCTTGTGAAATCCACCTACACTTTGCATTCTTTTCCTTCAGACTCACAGTAATCTGCTGCTCCCTAACTGAATGAGTCATACATTTTACTTTTCTCCAGGCTTGATGTGTTCATCAGGAGAGACACTTCACTTCCCAAGGCCTCACTGAAATCACTGGACCTGGGGCTTTTCAGAACAGCCCATGATCTGTCATGTGGACTTTAAAATCCATATGGCTTGCTAAGCTTCTAAATGCTGCTATGAATGAATGGCTCTTGGCTCCTGTTCAGTTTGTGCAGCTGTGTTCTGCAAGTCTGGGTGCTGAGTATTTTTTATCTCAAACAGGTGCACAGTCAACAACTCTTAACCAGCAAGGAAATAACCTGTGGACGATTGCTCCTGTGGTTATCTTTTCTCATTAAAATATCAGGCCATTTTTCATGAATTACCAGGCTAGTTTCCATGATTGCAACCCCTTTTTTTATTCTTCCATTTTAAACACCATGCTACCACCTAGAATGTCACAAAAATGACAGACTCCCTAGCATTACCTGCACTGACCAGTGCCTGCTGAAGTTCTTCCTTTGTTACTTCAATACTCTTTTTCACACCCTTCAATAATTTATTCCACCATCTTTTTCCCACACCATGTTAGGAACTTCATTCACACTCACCTGAATGGCCCCAAAGCCTGAAATTGCCCAGAGCAAGCAGAAACAAGGATGGATGCAGGAGCAACTGCACAAAGCTCTTACTGGCCCCAAGGAGAACTGCAGCAGGACACAAGCATCCTTTGGTGCTTAAACAGCACCAGAGAGCAGCTCAAAACATGCCCACCAACCCAAGGCTGCTCCCAGCTCTAATTTTCACACCTAGAATTAAAAATAAAACCCAAACCCACTAAAGAAAACAAATCCCTCAATGGTTTGTATCATGGCAAAAGGAGGGATTGCTGGGCAGCATTTTGAGAAGCAGAGAGAGGGTGTCATGAGCACAAAACGTGTGGAAGAGAAGAGCTCTTTTTCCAAAAAAGAAAGAAAAGAAGTGATGTTCATCGGGTCTGACTCTGAAGGGCACATCTAACTGCTGCTCAAAGCCCTAAAAACTGCCCTGCCCCTCTCCTCAAAGAGCTTTATTTTCCATTTGTGATATTTCAGTGCTGACAGCCTCCCCTCACTGAATATTACACCCTCACATAATGCCATGGGTGCAGCCTACATTGTTTTAGGATTCTGAGTATGTTTGCATTCTAAGCTGCCAAACAAACGTGCCATCATATGACCAGCCAAAATGACCCCCCAAGTGTGAGGTCAGGCTCGGAACAGCAGTTCCTTCTCAAACCTAGAAGGAACTCACCTGTGCACATGTGAAGGCTTAAGCTGCAACCGTGTGAGTTACAGAATTAAAGCTCCAGAGCCAGAGAGGGACGAGCTCCTTTTCTCTGTGGCCTTTGAAAATTTGGCACTTCGATGTACAACACTGGGCTCTTATTCCAAGTTCAGTGAGCTTCCCATTTCAATGAACTACCACAAAATAGGCTATTTTATGCTCCATTTTGGTGAGAGGGTGCTCAAACCGGTGACAACTGACCAACACCTTTATTTTCAGAAATAAATATTAATGGGGTAGAATGAGCAATAAATTAATCCCTTCTCAGCTGTTCAGGAAGCTATACTGCATGCAGTTATCCTCCTGACCAGTGGCTTCTGAGGGTTTTTTTAATAAATAATACAGTAGAAGAATGAGCCACTGGACCAGCTTCCTCCCTTTAATGAGACAGCTGCTTGTGCTCCTACTACCAGACACGCTTTCCCTAACTCCTGCAGTAAGCTTAGCCCTTTCATCTAGCAATTGTTATAGCCAAATCATGTTTAATTTCTTGGGTTGTCCTAGCACAAAGAGCAAGAAATACATTTGGACGCTTACAATCATAATTTCTTTACATCACAGAAAGTTAGATCCAAACTAGAACAAACAGTAATGGTGTTCTCCCACAACACTTACGATGGATCTGATGTTGTATTCTTTTGCCAGTTTCAGAGAGGACTTATAGCAACTTGCTAAGTTTTCTTTATGAGTGTCAGTGAGATGGCCTCTTGCAATTGGCCCAACAGTATGGATCACATCTGCAGGGAATAAAAAAAAACAAGATAAAGAAACATTAAAGGTGTTTTAAAAATGGACAAACCAACATCAATCCAACCTGGTGTTACAGCTAAACACAAAGGTAGGAATGACACTGCAAGCAAATGTATTTAACTGGGAAACACATTTTAATCTATGTGTGCAATAATCAAACATAAACCAGTAAAGGCTAAATCCTTTAAATTTTGAAGAATTTGGACTAAAGGAGAACATGAGAAAGATACAATGAATGCTTGTTACACGCCTACTGCAACGCACACACAGGAGAGATGAGATGTTTGCACAGATCCTCCAAATCTCAAGGCCCCTGCAAGTGGAAATGCTGTGGAACTCTGAAGCAGCTCTTCTCACTGCTCAGAGCCCCCTCCCTGCCCAGAACCCCAGCACATTGCTCCTGATCCACAGGTCAGCTTCACTCCTCCTCAGCAAACACTGAAAAGAAGAAAAGGTGAGACCTGGGAATGCTGCTGGTTATCTAAAAAGAAGCATGTGGTCCTCTCACATTAGACCAGATGGGGATGCCATGCAATAAAACAAAATATGCTGTTTGAGGAAATTCATAATGAGCAAAAAGAGAAAGCACAGTCATCTTAGGTACGATGCCTTTGGACTCATCAAAGTCAGATGCTGCAGTCAGCCAAAGTCTCCAAAATGCTGCAAGAAAAATGAATTTAAGAGTCTGGAATAAAAGAGTGTTGAAAAAAAAAAATCTACAAATTAAAAGGTACCATGATATTATTTTTTTTTTTTTTAATCCTCCCCCTTCCTGTCACCCCAATTATTATGTACCACATTTACTTTTTACACATCATTTTTCTATAGTATGTGATAATAATAAAATGAGTTATGGTAGTAGTTTTTTGGGTTTTTTTCTTTTTTTATAATTTCCTACAATGCATGGCAGAAATAAACAGTGGCACTATTTCTTTTTTTTTTTTTTTTTCCCAGCGTTGCACAAACAGGGATTAGGCCAACATTTTAAACTGCAGTACTGCTGGTCCCCTTTCAGGTTGTGTGCCATGTGGGTCAGGTTTCCAAGCAACATCTGCTATTGCTGCACTCCAGAATATTTTAATTTACTCACAAATCCTACAGAATTAACACCATTCTTCTTCGCCCAAGCTGGTTTTGATAATTTCCATCCAACACATGCCAAAGCATCAGAGAAAATGGACACAGCAACATTAAAATGTACACTGCCTTTTTTCAGCTCAGACATCATCTATCAAGTCCTGCTCTCTGCTGCTCAAAAGGTGCCTTTTATGCTGAGCCATAATGCTCTGAAAAATTCAAAATCTTTTCTCCACATTAGCCACCAAGTATTGATAAATCAGGAAATAAAAGCCCGTCTGATTCCCAGTGCCTAGAAACCGAGGAATCCGCTGTGATGGAAACTGNCTTCCTGTCACCCCAATTATTATGTAACACATTTACTTTTTACACATCATTCTTCTATAGTATGTGATAATAATAAAATGAGTTATGGTAGTAGTTTTTTGGGTTTTTTTCTTTTTTTATAATTTCCTACAATGCATGGCAGAAATAAACAGTGGCACTATTTCTTTTTTTTTTTCCCCAGCGTTGCACAAACAGGGATTAGGCCAACACTTTAAACTGCAGTACTGCTGGTCCCCTTTCAGGTTGTGTGCCATGTGGGTCAGGTTTCCAAGCAACATCTGCTGTTGCTGCACTCCAGAATATTTTAATTTACTCACAAATCCTACAGAATTAACACCATTCTTCTTCGCCCAAGCTGGTTTTGATGATTTCCATCCAACACATGCCAAAGCATCAGAGAAAATGGACACAGCAACATTAAAATGTACACTGCCTTTTTTCAGCTCAGACATCATCTATCAAGTCCTGCTCTCTGCTGCTCAAAAGGTGCCTTTTATGCTGAGCCATAATGCTCTGAAAAATTCAAAATCTTTTCTCCACATTAGCCACCAAGTATTGATAAATCAGGAAATAAAAGCCCGTCTGATTCCCAGTGCCTAGAAACCGAGGAATCCGCTGTGATGGAAACTGAAACCTGTGAGAGCTAAACTCCCCAAGTGCTGCAGAAAACACCTCCCCTCCTGTGAGGTAAATAAAAGGTTGAGAACTCTCCCTTCCACCTCGATCACAGTAATTTTCCCCGGGTGTGGGAACAAGGAGCACGGCTTGGCCGATTCCTGCTGAGTGTCCCAGGGAGTGCTGAGCCCTCATCCGCTGAGGAGCAGGATGACAGCAGGGCACAGAAAAACCCTGCTCCAGAAAGGAGCTACCCTCTCACACGTGTTTGAGCTGCTATCAGCAACAGAGCCATTAAGAGAAAGGACTTGAAAGAAGGAAAGAGCTGGTTTAGAACGGGCTTCTGTGTGCAGAGATAAGGTTGTGTGAGTACTTCCATTACCAGAGACTGTAATTTCTGCTCATGACCACAGCAGTTTCCTGGAGGTTGAAACTTTCCGAGGAACATTTCTATTTGGAAGTGCTGGCAACTTCAGAGAAAGAAAAGAAAAAAAACAAACAAACAAACCAAAACAAACACACACAGAAAATACAAACCAAAAAACCCCCCCAAAAAAACCCAAAAAAAAAACACCCCCCCCCCCCCCCCCCCCCTTGACTCTTTCCCCCTTTTTTCTTTTTCTTTTTTTTTTTTTAAATTTTACAACAGGTGAACTTCAGTTACTGAGCCAGAGAAATGATTTAACAGGGGACTTGGCAGCCTGGGCTACCGGATGGACTCAATGACCTTAGAGGTCTTTTCCCACCTAAATGATTCTATGATTCTACAGGGAAAGGAATATACTCATGAATCTCACCTCAGTCAAGCTCCCTCTGCATTTACAGACACCAAGATCAGAGTTCTCATGATGAATTTCAGATTCACAACACCCAGCAGCCAACAAGCAAATAAAGGAACAACTATATAAAACCAACTTAAAAAGAATGTGTAAAGGATAAGAATAATAAACATTTCCCTCTTTTGGCAAAGGCCGAGTTCCTTGCATTTCAACATGCAGCTCCTTGAAAGCTGAAGTATAATGGCTTAAATTATTGATTACTTAAAGGCAAGAAGGAGTTTTGGGGAACAGATCAAATCCCAAATTCTTGACAGGGTCTTTCTGTATAAAACTGCCACACTACAATTTCTAGATGCATTTCACTCACTAAATCTTTAGATCCATTCCTTTAGTCTTTCATTATTAAACACTGCTTTTAAGCCTCTGCTCAATAAATGCAAAATGTTTTTGTCATCTTTTTTTCAGAACTTCCCAATTTAGCATTTTCATAGCAACTTGTCAGCAACCCTGTATTGCTGCACCAGACACTTCATGTAAATGAGCAACATTATTTAATGCAGTTATTAGCTTTTATGCTTAAATTCTGCCAAGTCCATCGCAGGTGGCTCTTTAGACAGGACACAAGAGATGGTTACAAACTGAATTGGCCCTGACCAACCCAGTCCATCCTGTGGCAGGGGCTTTGGATTTAGATAATGTTTAAGGTCGCTCCCAACCCAAAACACTTCATGATTCTACAAACTGGTTTATAAAATATCCCAACTATTGTAATTGTTTACAGCACGTTATTGGCAAGGGAATGCTTTTCTTAGGCACATCATTATCCCGAAACACATGACAAAGATCTTATTAGCAGAGCAGCATTACTAATATGCCAGTGCTTTATGGTCAGCGGGCAAACAGGGAAGTAACAATTATATCATTGTACATTGTCAATAAAATCAGTGTATACACACATTTCCTAAACTGCACGTTATTCTGCTCAAGCTATTCCAAAACACCTTGAAGTTGGCAGGTGGGAAAAACCCTTTGAGATTATCCAGGCATAAAGGAATCAAATCTGAAAACAAAACAGCTCTACCCCTCCTTCTGCCCATGCAGTTCCTACCCGAAAATCAGACTTCAGAGGCTGAGGCAGCACCATTTATTTTTAATACACCAACAAAGACTGTCAAACTTCAAGCTTGTCTGTCACAATGAGGTTTCCTTTCTGCTCACATATTTTCCCCTGCAGAGGGATGGAGGAGCACGTGCCATATGGGGAGGTCTACTGACATTTGTCCACAAGGAAATTTGGGGCACAGCGGCTGCCCTGCTGTTCTGGCCACCCGCTGCAGGCTCAGCTGCAAACTGCCAGCACTGCTGGCCAGGACAGCCAGGGAGGGGCAAGCCCCAGCTGGCACCTTGCAGGGCCAGAACCAGGGTCCACGCTGGGGGAGAGCATTTCTGGAGGAGAACACAGCAGGGAAGGACGGCCACGAGATGGGCACACGGGGATGGAGAAGGAAACGACTGCAGCAGGGGAGGAGCACGGCCACGGGCTGAGGGCACACTGTGGCGTGGAACAGAGCTGGCCCCATCACCTAAAGGCCTTGAAATTAGGGGAAATGTAGAGAACCTCAGGAAAGTTTTCATTTGGCTGGAGGAGCTGGCTCCTGTAGCACCTGCACCCTTCAGGGTCTGGGCACTTGGCAGTGAGGCCAAACAGGGTAAGGGATGCAAACCAAAACATGGGCTTTTTGACCTTCAAAACCAAAAAAACAGGTCAAAAAAAGGGAACAGTCATCACTCAGAGAACGCCACGCTAACCATTTGTAGTATTTTAAGTTTTCTGTCAAAAGAAGCTGCCAGCACTGCTGTGAAGTTGCTGATTTATTGTGGTCAGTCTTCCAGCCAAGAGCACTGATAGGAAACTTCATTAAAAAGAAAGCTGCAATCCATGGCTCCGTAAATCACTTTGTGTACACAGAGCAGAGATGTTTGCTTACATTTTTTAATAGTACACTGAGGTGGAGAGCCCTCAAGGAGGGTATATGCTTATCTGGGATTCAGGCCACAACAATGGATCAAACTGCTTTTAATGCTAATGAAACTGTTGGTTTAAAACAGTGCTTATAAGGAAATGAGATGTTTCAGAAACGAAACTACAACTGCTGTAGAGTACAAACTTCGGGTGTAAAAAGGTCAGCCAATGAGGCTTTTTTTCCTCAGGTATTTTTCTTTAGAAAGTCAATCCATACCCCTTAACTTGCTGTTTTCTCGCACAAGTTTTTAAGTGTGCTGCTACAGAGAAAGGGCAAGAGCAGCATGGGCCAGGATGAAACACGACCTCCAGTTGAAAAGGGTGAAGGGAAATGACTGTGCTTCAAAAACCAACCTGGAGGACTGACGTAAATTGCTTACAGTGTAATTTACTCTTCCCTGGCTCTTTGAAAATGTGACATTAGCTAGCAAAAATATTAGCACAGCGAGCTTTTCCAAGCAACTACAAAAGCACAAATATGTTTCTCTCATTCCTTCCCTTACCCGTGTGAGTGTGGTGCATCCACACTGTTAATGAACCACAGCCAGAATCAATTACATATTTCACTCATTCACCCCATTTACACATTCACAGCCATCCAGCCAGCTGCATAATGAAGCTGTGCCCTGTCAATCACAGTGGGAACCGCAGGAATTTCAAGAAGGAAGGTACGGCACGGCATGCACCATTGAATTTTTAAAAAAACCCAACAAACCGGTACAAATTCAGGGCATTAAGGGCTCCATTTGTAAATATTATCAGCTGATTTACACAATAAGCAGGCACCATATGGGCGCTGAAAAGGAATAGCTGAGGTGCGGTTGGTGGCAAATGGAATTACCTCCAGGTACTCACACCCACTGGCTATCCCTGCTCTTCAGGAACGTGAGCTTTGGTATGAAAATTACTCAGCTTTTTCATTTTCTATTTCTAGCTACATGCGCTTGTACATAAAAAGTGCATTTTCAGTGTGCAAGAAACAACGGCTAATTTTAAGTTCAGCTGAAATGAACCCCACAGCACTGAGGTTGAATTGTGTCTCCAAAAGTAGATTAGCAGAGCTGAATATTACAAACGTAAGACATCTTTTATAAATCACTGAAGGCTGTGTGTGACTACATACAACACAACTCCTAAGCTCAAAAGCATTTCTCTGCTTTGTATAGGTATACACTGAGTTTATGAGCAGTTAAAGAGTCAGTCTCAGGTCCTCAGGCTTAGGGCAATAAGCACTTGCTCAATCTGAACTTTGTACCTTTCATAACGGCCTTCAGTGATTAATTAGCTGTTTTGGGTGAACACAAAAAAAAAAGTTTCACTGCTGCAAAAGCTACGACATTTGGGTAAAATATTTAAGCCATTTTTTCACTTAAAGAGCACTGTCTGCCAAGGAAAGGCAAAGAATACATTTATCATAAATTATTAACCAGCATCCCTCATTGCGGGTTAGATGTATATCCGAACCACGAGACAGCACAACAGACAGTCAGAAAACAATATTCCCAGAGGGAGAGGGGAGGGCTTTGCCGGGTCTGAGAGACCCTTTGGGGAGCTGCACAAGTCTGCCCTCAATAGCCTGCATTTAGCAGGGAGAAGCTGCAGAACACTGAGAGCCTGTTCGCCACAGCCGGAGAATGGAGCCCCACGAGTCGGAGCCCAGGCCTTCCTGGCACTCATGCTTGTCCCAAAATACGAGGCACGAGTATGATGTGTAATCCCAGAGCAGCTCCCCTCCCGTCCCTGAAGCCACAGCCCCGCTCTGCTGTCGGGGCCTCGCCAACAAAATGGGCTCTGTTCGGGCACGAGAAGCAAGTGGTGCAATTTAGAGACACTCGACTGCATCCCTAAGCAATGGGTTTTATGAAAGCAATTGAGTGCCACGCTGAGATGTCAAAGCAGCAGCTAGACAGACGGCCCCACAACTTCCAGGGAAAGGGCTGCTGAGGCGGGAAGGTAAAAGGGAACGGCTCCGCTTGGGATGTTCAGGGTGTGAGACCAATGAACAGGGAACAAACAGAGGGCTACACTGAACATGGAGTCATGACAGTCACCTGGCTTGTTACTCCTGGCTTCTTTTTTAATCTCCACAGAATTTCACAGAATCACTGGGCTGGAAGAGCCCTCCAAGGTCATCGAGTCCAAGCCAGCCCTGGCACCTCAACTCAACCCTGGCACCGAGTGCCACATCCAGTCTGTTTAAACACACCCAGGGGTGGTGACTCCACCACCTCCCCGGGCAGACCATTCCAGTCCTTCATCACTCTTTCTGTAAAAAACTTTTTTTCCTGATATCCAACCTAATTTTCCCCATGTGCAGCTCAAGGCTGTGTCCCCTCGTTCTGTCAGTGCTGCCTGCAGACAGAGCCCGGCCCCAGCTGGCCTCAGGCACCCCTCAGGGAGCTGCAGAGAGTGACCAGGGCACCCCTGGGTCTCCTTTTCTGCAGGCTGAACACCCCCAGCTCCCTCAGTGGTTCCTCACAGGGTTTGTGTTCCAAGCCCCTCACAGCCTCCTTGCCCATCCCTGGACACGCTCCAGCCCTCAACGTCCTTCCCAAACTGAGGGGCCAGAGCTGGACATAACAATTTGCAGCAGAAAGGCCCAATTGTTATCCTTGTTCCCTACCTTCCTACCCACATAAAGACCTTAATATGCCTATGGAATAAAAGCAAAGAGATGGAACTGTGCTCTCACAGGCAGATTTTGCCCTGCATGCACTAGAGGAAAGCTCACTGTGCCGGAGCAGCAGAGGAGCTCGGCCAAGCATGCTCCCCACCCAGGGGCTCATGAAAACACACCCAAGGGATCCAAGCAATGCTCTCCACCCTCCACTGACTATTCTTCTTCGCAAGTGGACAGGGCTGTAGACAGAAATTTCTTGATCTGTCTCTTTGTTTCTGTTAACAACATGTAGGAAAGCATGAGGCACAAACATTCTCTATTTTTGCTATATTGAATAGCAGAAGATGTTCGTGAGCTTGTTTGGGTTTAAATTGTTTGATAGGGCTTTTCAACACTTAAAAATAAACTTGCTTGCCCTAAACTGAGAGTATTTATTCTTCAGACACTAATACAGAGTTTCAGTCTACCATTCCACAAAACATTCACACCAAAGTCCACAACCTGGTGAAGGATATAACACCAGCCGTGTAAATTTCAAGGGCTAGTTAATCCCACTTGATTCTTGATTCAGTAGTTGCAATATCTTGCAAATATTACCCAAAAAAACCCACACAACACAAATCAAGTCATAAAAATGCAAATGGGGATTAACTTCAGTTCTAGTTTTGGAATTGGATTAATTACAGAGGCACAGAAATCAGAAATGAGCTAATTTATGTTCTCAGCTTCTCAAAGCATGGACCCCTTGTCACATTTCATCTGTTCTCAGTGTCCAGCCCGGTTCTGTTGAAGTGAATTTAGTTACCTCTGCTGGAGTATTGCACAATTAAAGCCTAAATATACCCTTCAGAACATGGGGGGGGGAACCCAGAAAACAACAACAAAAAACCAAAAACAAAACCAAAAATAATCCCAGCAAAACAAACAAACCTAAACAAAACAAAAATCC
Source organism: Regulus satrapa (assembly GCA_013396955.1). Classification (NCBI taxonomy): domain Eukaryota; kingdom Metazoa; phylum Chordata; class Aves; order Passeriformes; family Regulidae; genus Regulus; species Regulus satrapa. The sequence goes on from VWZN01002262.1 coordinate 33,843, forward strand.
CAAAACAAACCAAAACAGAAATTAGCAAAAAAATTTTAAAAATCCACCAAAACAACCAACCCCTCTGGCCCCAAAACCAACAAAAAACCCCAGAAAATCTCACTCAGCCTCACTACAGAAGACAGTACCAGATTACTTTTATCCAGAAAAGATTAATACTCAGAACTAAATTTCTTAGCTTTCCTCTGAAAAGTGAAGAGTGCTACAGAGCACTCTGATAATTTAACAAGCCATGGCAGAAGCTCTTTATTTCCTATTTTAAAGAACTTTTCTGTGCAAATTCCATTTTGATAACTTCCATAACGTCCATAATTTCTTATTAAAATGCTCTTTATGATTCAGTCAAGTTCATTGTAGGGATGTTGAAATAAAGGAAGACATCCCAAGATACAAAGAAAACAATCTGATGTGGTGTTTACCATGGCCATGGGATATCTTAAATACAAGCAGATCCCCAGACACAGTGCCAATACTTCAAGGCTTTCTTTCCCTCATGAAGCTACTTGGATCATCCAATTCTATGTCCTTCACGTAGAATTTAGGAATACTGACATAAAAGCTTAGAAAACACTGATCTTCACTTTAAAGGGCTGGTGATTATAGCAGAAAGTTTTCAGAAGGCCAAACTGAACAACCCTTAACCACACATTAGCACCAGAATGACCTCAGGGGAAACGAGGGGAGGCTGCCAGCATTGGTTTTATCTGCCCACCAAAGGGATACAAATTTTATAATCAGATCACTCGAGGTAAAAAGGCTTTTTAAAAGGCTGAAAGAATTTTTTCCTTAGGAGGAAGCTTTATTGGCTTCCTCAAGAGGCCAAGGCTTCAAGTATGACTTGGAGTTTCAAAGACAGATTTATTACATTCATAGCTTCGGTTGTGCATCTCCTCCTTAAGGGCAGCACATTACAAAAAGTTCCCACATTTTTTTTTTCATTTACTGTTATTCTATGTTTTCTTGGGGACAAACAAACTTCTTTCACCTCAGAAATCAGAGCACATCTACTTTGTTTGGCACTTCTCTAATCTACATATTCCTCAGAGCAGAAATTAGATGCTTTGCTAAGGATTTTTCTTGCCTTCTTTAAGAAAAACAGAAAAAAAAAAGATGATAAAATTACAGGGTCTCCATCTTCTAAAGAAACCGGTGGCAGCTAAATCAGCCTTGTTAACTTTCAAGTTTGAACACTGGAAGCCGTGCAAGGGAAGTTCAGTGTTTCCCTTGCCACAAACAACACTTGCAGCTCTTGCAACTCAGAGAGGAGCGCCTGGCGCAGCCTCTTGGTACCATTTATCACCTCTCAAATCCAGGTGGATGCAGGTGGAGAAGGCTAGAAACTGGACGACTGAAGCCATTAAATATATCTGAAAATACAACAGATCCCAGTACAAAAAGGCAGAGCTGAGGACTGATTCATTTGGGCTGTGCTGCAGGGCTCCATTCCGTACAGAGACCACTGAGTTTTCCTCACAGTAATCAACACGGTGATTTCAGCTCCAAATGCTCCTAAGCTTGGCAGCAACCCCACAGAAACGGGTGAGGCTACTGCTCACAGCTACCAAGGATCCCAGCAGCAGCCAAGGAGAGCAGAGCACATCTTCAGGATGAAGGAATACACCACAGCACTTCATCTCCTAAAGGGCATCACCGAAAAACCTCACGGTTACTACCTTTTCACTTTCGCAAGGAAAACACTACATTTCCAGTTTACTTGACCTTAAGTATTTATCTTTGGAACTTTCAGCAAGCTGCATTTAACAGATCTTTGCCTAGAGTCAGTTCCTTAAGAGATGGTTGCCCTGCTGTACCTATGAGCTCATCACAGAACAACAGAAAGAGGAAAAAAATAAATTTACTACAGGAACCTCTCTCCCAAACTCAGTCAAACACCATCAGTGGAAGCAGGGACATGTGATGCAGCACCCGAAGACAAGCTCAACTCCTTTTTTAAAAGCTGACCAGATTTCCAGTTGGCAGTGCTACTTTAAGTGCCTCATGTAATTGTGATAAGTGGAATAACTGGACAGCTCTTTGAACCATAGGACGAGACTCCTCACCCAGAAGAAGAATCTCACTTTCTAGCACCAATTGTATTTTAATTTTAGGTGGCTGAAACCACAGTAAAGCACCCTCCTGGTATCAACATATTCCAGTCACCAGGTTGTGAGAATGCTTGCACATGCCAAGATAAATCCCTTTGACCGTTCTCCCCCCACCTCTTCCCCAGAGATGCTCTCTAGTTTGAAAGATAGTTTAGTTTCATCAGCTGGCAACGAGACAAATATTAGCACTTGGAATCCAGTGCTCTGCTATCCATCCTAAAATAAAACCCAGCAGATGATGGAGGCAGGCACGAGCAAGCCTGGTCCCAGAGGGAGGAGGGAAATAGAAAGACATGTGTCTGTCTGCACAGGCTACAGACAGATTATCTGTGCTGTAGATGTGGAACAGAGGGGAAAAAACAACAGATTTAGAGAAAAACTTCAGTGCTTCAACCCCACATGTTTTTTAATAAACAGCTATTATTTCTCTGAATACTTCAAACAAAAAAAGAGGCCAATTTATATTGTTAATAAATCCAACTGCTGCTTTAGCAGAATCACGTAAATGTAAGTCTTGGATCGAGACTGAGAGCAGGCATTTTTCCTGGGAGGGCAGAGGCACAGGGCAGGCAGGACTGCCCCAGCACCACTTGGTGACACACGGGCTCAGCTGGCCAGAGCCCCTGCCCCACCACAGCTCGCTGCATCTCCTGCTCTCAGGGCTCCTGGAACCTGAGCCCAGTTCACAATTTTCCCTTCGGCTCCTACCTCTGGGACAGCCACACTGACATGGCTGTGCCTGGCTGTGGTGCCCTGCCCTTAATGCTTTCATCACTTTTCTCTCAGAGCTGAGCCTCACACGGGAACCAGCTCAGGAAGATACCAAAGGAACAGAAAACCACAAGGAAACGCCACCTCTACTCCGTTTACTCTGTGGACTGTGCTCATAGCACACCACCTGAGCGAGCAATGCTCCTTTTTGAGGCACAGGCACCCTCTGATGGCTTGTGACCAGCTCGGTCAAGCTACTTGCCAGCTGGGCTACGGGGCTGCCTGCTGACCAGCACCGCAGGTGAGCACCAGTGAGCTGGAAAGGGAGCTAAAAATCTCCAGCAAACGCACTCAGCATCGCTGGCAGACAAAAAATCCCAAGTACAAACGTGAAATGCATCCAACCAGGGCGCTCAGCAAAAACTGAGGTATGATATTTCACACAATGCTCCTGTGGTTCCAAGTGAAAAAAACAAGCTTTGACAAACATCTCAAAAGTGTTTTTGCATCAGTGTGGAGTTGTAAACAGCTGAATTTTCAGCATGAGCAAACATACCAAAATAAGAAACAGGGACAATATTTTCTTTTTTTAAATTTTCTTTTCTTTTTTTTTTTTTCCCCAAGATAAAAAATGTATTGCAAAGCGAGCTGTTAGCAACTTGCTGAGGATTCTTGCACTGCTAATGCTCTCCATGTCAGTGTCACTAGGAAGAGCCCTTGGAGAAACACTGGTGTCACCTCTCGTTCAGCTCAATTGAGAAAAATGTACTTACCCTTCTGGAAAGTCATGTAATGAGCTAAAAGAGCTGCTGAAGGACATTCTTGAGCTTTGACTTCGTGTAAAGGAAACACAGATGTAAATAAAGTCAGCTTATGTGCTCAGGAATACTGTAGCACGCCTTAGCCTGTCACAAGCATTTCCCAATAATCGCCAGTGGAGAATTTCTAACTCCAGTCACTCAAAAGGGACACTGGGGATGAGCTTCTGGGGAACCAGGGAGACTGGGGCTAGAAAAGGCAGCAACGCCTCTGGAAAAAACGCAGTGGGGAGCTGGCAAAACTGGAGAGGTTGGCACATGTCAGAAGCACAGGCCATTTCCAAACCCAGGACCGTCCCCTGCTGAAGGGAACTGCTTCATTTCTGGGAAACCACATTGAGAGAAATATTTGTAAATTTTACCACATTTGCTATTGAGGCAAGACGGTTACTTTGCCACCTGCAGCGTCCACAAATTCAATGCACTGCTTCTCCAAGAAGAGATGTCTGCAGAATCACATTACCCCTCGAACACCAGCCTGAGGATTAGAGGGACTTTTTAGAAGTCCAAAGTTGTACTTTGCAGCGCTGTTTCCCCTTGCGTGGGCTGTCAGAAAGACAAACTGGTATTTTCACAGGGAAAGCAATCGCTTCAAGAGTAATGTCAGCCCTTATTGTTCACAGAGCGCTCGAAACGGAGCACGTGGAGCAGCAAACCATTTGGCTGACCTTACACGCTGAGCAACACACAGGCAAGCAAGCAAAAACATCTTGGGCAAGACAGCAGAGAAAGAAATCAAGCACGGACATCTTCTTTGACATGTTCTTGTGATACCCCTGGCACTTTTCTTTCTTTTTCCCTGCCCAAAGCTAGCCAAGCACTCGACACCAAGCACGGCGAAGCTCACACGTGGGTCTGACACCAAACACTGGGAAAGGCAAATCCAGCTGCTTCAGCAGAGCCATGGACACAGCCAAGGGCTGAAACCCACCCGGGCTGCTGTGTGGAAAACCTTCCTTTGGAAAATCTGACTTTGCAGCACTTGAGATTTGAGAAGGAAACAGCACCAAACAGAAGAGGCCAAGGAAGGGCAGTCTTGGGTGATGATTTCACTACTTTGAAGCTTTAGGGAAAGGCAAGGCTTTAACACAAGCACAAAGGCATCTTTTCATTCTTCAAAAAACTCCAAAGAGGAGAACTTTTACCCCCTCTTAGTGCTGATAGTGTTCATGGTTTATAATTTAAATATTTGGCTTGGTAGAAGTTCCATCTTTTACAGAAGCTAGGATCCTTCTGCATATTTGCAGTAACACCTGTTTGAAATTACTGATCCGGAACTTCATAACCTTTAGCTGAAATATTGTGTGCTCCTCTCTAGTTATATTCAGCTATCTTCAGATTTTCTAAACTGACATCTGTGGCTTTTGGGAAAAACAAGAAAAAAAAAAAAACAAGAAAAAAAAAAAAGGCAAGAAACAAAACAAAACAAAAAACCCAAGAAAATCCCCCAAACCAGACCAAAACAAACAAACAAAAAAGCCCCAAAAAAACCACCCCAAAACTTACAACAAAAAATTCCCCCCAAAAACCCAAACCAAAACCAAACCCAAACAAACAAAAAACCCAAGTGGGACAAAAAAAAAGGAAACCCCACAAAACCAATCCTCCTTCCCAAATTTCTGCAGAATGAAATTCTAATATAACCAAGTGCTCCTTCCCCCCTGATTCTCAAGCAACAGAAGTTTTGTTAGGAACTTCACCTCATTAGAGTCCTCATCATTTAAATAACATTCAGCAATAACAAAGGACCCTGTCATAAAGCTTTTGATAGATGTTTCACAGCCAGCACATTATGGTCAGGATTTATGGAATGATTTAGAAAAGAAAAAAAAATAGGACTATCATTTAGCAGAGAAATTATAAATGCAAATTCAAAGGAAGGCAGGATTCTTTTCTTCATGAAGACAAATTTTGAAGTGGTTTCTGGAAAGGAGGACCATATAATAAACTTCTAATTTCACTACTAACATTAGGAAAGGAAGGAGAATGACAATAGGCCAGGTACCATGTCATCCTTGATATACTACTACACTTCTTTATGAGCACATTACAATTCAGAGAGCTAATAATAAAAAGTGATGCTGAGATGATGAATTGATGCTATGCAATTAGACCTATTAGAATTCACAAGAGTCGACAGGCAATAATCAAACCACTTTCATGCTGCCCATTGCAATTATCTTTGCACTTAAGAATCAACAAAGCACATAATGACTTGCTCTCAATTAAGGAATTCATGAGAAATGGAATTTTAATTAGTGTGTAGAAAATTTGGGCCATTTATTACTTTACAGGACAACAGATTGTAAAAAAACTAGTTGAGTAGCTCTTGGTGTTCAGCAAGGGTTCAGGTCCAGGAGGAACACAGTGATGCTTCCAAAAAGGAGTCCCTGAAAACATCCCTGAAATGGGATTGTCAAGGAAAAAGAATATTCACTTCTGCTAAATTCTGGAGAAAAACAAAACACAATATTTTTTTAAAAAATCCACAAACAAAACTTTTGGGATTTGTGACTAAACTGGAAATCATTGGTGATGTTCTCAAGTGTCTGTGGTACAAACCACAGATACCAGAAGGTATAATTCTACATTCTCATCACAACATGAGTAGGACAAGACAACAAAAATGCACCATCACCTAAAAAAACCCAGTCTGAATAGTAACTTGAATGCTGATTTAAGTTTTCTTTCAATAGTGTTTGAATAGGAAAACTACTTAAGATTCAAATAAAACTATTCTCCTAGTTTGCTGATCTTAGTACAAAGCAATTTACCAATAATTTAAACAAAAGCATCAGTTAAATTCTGGAAGTGGAGCTCTTGATAATATGAAACAGAGGTTGATTGGCAAGGTGAAAGATTATGCTGAGCTCCACCGAGGCTCAGTAGGGCCCAGAACCCCGGGACAGGGGAAGGGTGGCAGGAGGGTTGGAGCTAGAGGGGCTCTAAGGCCCCTTCCAACCCAAAACATTTTTGCTTGTAATCAGTCTTTGTAAAAAGAAACAAAACAAACAAACCAAAACAAAACAAAACCAAAAGAAATCCCAAAAACCAACCAAACAAACCAACAAGTTTGGACCCTAAAGGTCCATAATAGTTTTAAAACTCAGTTAAATACTGGGCTTTTTGGATTATGAAATAATCAAAACATAGCTTAATGCATTATTATTATTACTACTACTACTATTATTACTATTATTATTATTATTATTATTATTATTATTATTATTATTATTATAACAGTTGTTACTTACAAAAGTATACCCCATGCTTTGAGTCTAATCAATTTCCTATTTTGCTATGGATAAACTGCTGTATATTTAATGCTTAAAAATCTGTCAGAACTGTGCTCTATTTCCATTGTCAGACAGCTATTTCAACATTTCTCATTCTTGATTCCAGGGACTCCTGTCTTTAGAATGTCCCCGTTTAAAAAAAAAAAAAAAAATTCACAACAACCTGAACGGCTTCTTGTAAGCAATAATACTTCAAAGGTAGAGGGGAAAATAATAATAATAATTTAAAAAAAAAAAAAACAAAAAAACAAAAAAACAAAAACCAAACCCTTTCACAGAGGGATTCATTCTTAAATTCCCTGATGTGCCGTGCTTAGCCAGGGCTCTGGGAAGCAGCAGAAGCACAAACTGCCCTTTCCTCCTGCACAGCACATTCCTGAGGCCACAGGAGGAGCAGCAAAGTGAAATGGCATCATCAGCTGTTCACTTTGCTGCAGCTGTGGAATGCCAGTGGTTTCTGCAGAATCGATGCCTACCCTAGGAACTGCAGCAAAGACACTTTGGGAAAGGATTTGAGAGCAGTGAACCTCCTTGGAAGCCCGGGGTGAATAGTTCAGACACACCACACATTTTGATCAGAAGGCAAGGAACAGTTATGCTTTAAAAAAAATTAACACAATTAATTCAAAATATGCTTACAAGGTAAGGAACAAAGTGGCTCCAGAAGGGGTTCCCAGATTAACATCAAAATCTGTTAAACAGTCACAAAGCACCCCGTGCTGCCGAGGATTGTTAGGAGTGAACCTGAACTAAGCGATTCTCCCTGCCACAGAATTTACAAGATCACGGCTCGGTACCTCATTAAAATTTGGGTTCTGTTAATTAAAGCCTTCTTTCAAGTGATAAACGTGGATGTAAGCTGCACATACTGGTGAAACTTCATATCAAGAATAGATAGCACTCACGAAACACATAGCCCTGGGAAGAGAGAAAGCTGCTTCCTGTGGAAGCAAAGATTTCTTGTACTGAAATACAGAGAGAAAGAGGCAGAAGGGTCTTTAAAATTCATGGGAGTCTTGTTGGCACTTTATTTCAAAGTCTCTGAACAGTGTCCTCTTCACTAGTCTCCACTCTTGCTAAAGGCCAGAGAAAACGTTTTCAAAAAGGCTCAAGAGCCTTCAGAGTGAACTTGCTTGCACCCCTGCCCAAATCCTTTCATCCGGGACTTGCCACATATTTCACTAAAAGGCACAACTAAATCAAACAAAACAAAAACAAAACCACAAAACCAATGGATAGAAGTGTGCTTAATAGAGTTAGGGAGGCAGAAGACAATTTATTTCATCCTGAAAACTTGTTACCCCAAAACTCCTTGACTTCAAGGAAAACCTACCACTATGTTTAAGTGCTGAAGAGGATTGCTGAGAGAGGAGGGATAGCTACATCGGAGAATGAGCCCCAAAATCCTTAAAAAGAGAAAGCCTTAGGATAATTAAAGATTCATCAGGGATGACATGGAAAGTCCACTGACTCCAAGAAAGCCAGAGGCATCTCAAGGCCATGCAAAGCGGATGTTTGTTATGAGAAAACAGGCAACACACTTTAAAAACATATTTTTTAACCAATAGGCTATGAAACTGCCAAATACATCTTCTTCTTAGAAGAGGCACTTTTTCCAATTTGGTAACTTGTCAAAAAAAAGAACATGTAAGAACAGCATTCTCTGCTATTTGGATATTCAAGTCTAGCTCTCATCCAGCTGACCCTTCCAAATGCTGTATTTGATTCGTTAATGGCTGCATGGCTCAGTGAATTTGAATTCCTTATTTCCATGGCTAAAAGGAAAATTCAAACCCAGAAGATTTGGACCACTTAGAAATTAAGCGTGTGTGGAGTTTAGGATGTGCTGCCACAAAACACAGAAATTACAGAGGTCAGAATGCACTTTTTTCCCTTTCCCATATCAGATAGAGAAAAGAATGAGCCCTTAACCATATTGACAATCTTCAATAGCTCCGAATCAAGATAAACCAGTGCACCTTCCAAAAGAGCTCTAAGCTGGACAGACTTGCTAGAATTACCTACAACTGATCAGAACCAAAACAGGTCAAAATCATGGGTCTTACTCCAAGTTTTGACCCAGTAAATTCCAAAGGAGGGAAATGCTGCAGCCCTGCATGCAGCGGGGGCTCAACTTTCAGCAAAAGCATTCCTTTATTTTCGGAACTGAAGCTCATCTTTAGAATTTACTTGCTCTTCACCCCTGGATGTGTCAGCACTGGCCTGTGCAGCAACCAACCCGGCCATCACAATTATGCAGAGCTACACCAGCCTGTGCAAAAGATGCTTTCAATAAAGTCAAGAGGCAATTGGACCCAAATCCAGGACATTAAAACCCTGGAGAGCGTGTGCTGATTGGCTCTTTATTTTTGTGTTTTATTGCAAGGAAACTAAATGAATGAAACGCAGCCAAACAGGTTTTCTGATCACAAAAGAAATTCATTTAAACACAAAACTCCTACCATGTATTTATCTGGCTTCTCCCTTTTTTACTCTGCCCCTACCCCTTCTTCACTAAAATATTTATGTATGTTAATGATTTCCTGAAATACAGAATGAAATCAAACCATATTGTAATAAAACTAAATGAAGCAGAAGATAAATAAATCAATAGCAAGTATCACTTTTTTACAGCTTTCCCAGAAATAAAACAATTAGCGCATTAGCAGTGAACGCAATAATAAAATTAGCCAATTAGGATATTTAAGTGATTACCACATTGACAGAGGAGCTGCCATACATATGGATAAGTTCTGCTGAGGCAGAGAGGAACGTGCACTGTCCTCTCCTCGTGCAAGGCAGGGCCTTTTCTGCCAGACACAAAACCTCCTCTGACACTGCCCTTGCTTCTCCAGCACCTGAGGAACACACCTTCAGTGAGAGCCCAGGTGGGCTCGTGTCAGTTGCTGCTGTGATGCTATTTGCAGCACCCTTTCACACCAAAATTGACCACGGATTTGCAATCAGTTCTTCCAGAATGCTACCAATTCTAAATTAAAACAAAACAAAACAAAAAAAACCAAAAAAAACCAAAAAAAAAAAACAAAAAAAAACAAACAAAAAAAACCACAAAAAAACAAAACCAAAAAAAAACCCCCAAAAAATGGAATCTAAAGAATAAAAATGGAAAGGTTTACATATTAATAGCACTTCAGTGCTTCACTCCCAGATGGCAACACAGCTGACTGCTGTTCCCTCCTATAACACAGCACTGTTTATCCTCTGAATGTCCCCCACACAAAACCGTTTTAATCCTTTGTTGCTGTTGTAAAACTTGATCTACTGTCGGACAACATTGAAGTGCCAACTCCTGGATGTGTGGCACAAGAAGCAGGCAGGATAATGCAGCCTGTGCAGCAGCAGCCATGCAGCTCATGGCTCAGAGAGGACAGGGTTGCAGATTATCAGCTGCAAGGGGGGGTGTTCTACCCTCAGAGCCCGGGACTGCAGTGCAGCTCTGCTGCACATGCTGCATTTTCAGAAGATTCCCTCGCTGCTCCCTTTTCCATCAGCCCCTCCATCCAAAGCTTGAGGATGCTCAGGCTCATGACTGTGCTGTGCAGCCAACTGGAATGAAACAGCACTTTCATTGCAAGTGTCTGACGATCTGTTAGCTCCAGCAGAAATTATGGAGAGGCGGTGAAATCTACTGTATGACGTGGAGAGAGATTAGCAGAGGAATGGGATTTTGATTCAGCACCCTAGGGGGATGAATTGAGGAAGAGTGAGCAATTAAAGCAGCTGATCTTGTGCAGGGTAAGAGCACCCACACGAATCTGGAGCTCCACCCAATCCTCCCTGCAAACATGCACAGAGAGTGCCCAAGGAGTGCCATCAACAAGCTTTTCTTTGCTGTCTACCTGCTATCCCTGCAACAAAGAGTGGGAACTATTCAGACACTGTCTTAGGAAATACTAGAGTATCAACTGGCCTCTTACAGTTCCACACTTTTATAACTAAGCTGCAGTAAAGTGAGAGAAGAAGAGGTGTGGAAGATTAAGGAAAGTAGAGAAATCGAAAACAAGCATCAGTAGAGAACAACATATTTATTAAAGCAAGCTATAACATATTTAAAACAAATAATTCAGAAGCTAGGCAGCACTCTGGAAAGGTAAGCTGCCATCAGAACAGACATGACTGACCATCACAGAATGGTTTGGGCTGAAGGCACCCTAGAGATCATCTAATTCCAAATCCCTTGCCACGGGCAGGGACACTCCACACCAGACCAGGTTGTTCCAAGCACCATCCAAGCTGGCCTTGAACACTTCCAGGGATGGGTCACCCACAGCTTCTCTGGGAAGCCTTTGCTAGTGCCTCAGCACCCTCACAGTGAAGAGCTGATTCCCTTTTCTAATGTAAACCCGCCCTCTGTGGCTTCAAAGACGCTCTCCCTTGTTCCATCCCTTCATGCCCCTGTACAAAGCTCTCTTGCAGCCCCTTCAGGTGCTGCAGGCTGCTCTGGAGCTCTGCCTGGAATCTCCTCCAGCCCCAACCCTCCCAGCCTGCCTCCAGAGCAGAGGAAGACTTCGAGCACCTGCTGCAGCCCAAGAGCACAGCACGAGCGAGGTGCTGCATCCCAGCCACCCCAGAAGTGACAGGAAGGACACCAGGGTTGGCTTCCCCAGCAGCACATCACCTCCACGCACAGCAGTTAACCCAGAATGTTGGCTGTACTGCACACGACATGCGTCCGTGGAAAGATGCTGCATGGGGTAATTCACACACAGACTTCATTAATACTTTTACAGCACTGCTGCTCCCCCCTTGTGTGTCTTTATTTCCATTTCAGCTCGGCAGTTCTCTCAAGCAAGTCTCCTCCAAGGTGTAGGTCCATGCGAGCACACCAGCTGGAAAGGCTTTCAGTCAGCCTCCTCCTTAGTGGAAGCACACACAGCACTATTGACCAGAGACGTGATATTCCTTCCCAAGAGCACGAGGTCAATTCTCCGGGCGAGGTTAATTTCTCCACAGAATAATTTCCTGGCTGGTGAGTCAAGAGAAAAATTACCTCCAGGACTCAGAGTGACCCTGGGCACGACCAGCTCTGGCAGCCACCACCATATTCAGGTATGGGTCTGATGTCCCATCGCATTTCACCTGCTCATTACCCACCTCAGCCAAAAAAACCCACTGCAGAGAAAACAAAGCTGAGCTAGGCAAAAAGCAGGGCAGCGTGCTAAGGAACCAGGCAGGATACTCTTTTCTTTGGTGCTTTGAAGTCAGCAGGGTTACAGAGCAGTGTTTCTTTGCAGAGATCTGATATTCAAACAGTAAAACCAGATACTTCGAACAGTATCTGTATACCAGAACAATCAAAGAGAAAAGTATTTCAGTTCCACAGATCTCATCCCCATACTGCAAGAGATGCCCAACTGTAATAACTCTGTATATCCAGCAGAGCACATAACCATGTGTTTATATTTCAATTGTACCAGAGTCAAACAGATGCAAGCACAGGAATTTGACAGTGAGGTCGTTCAGTGCTGAGCTGAATTTTAAACTTAATATTGAATTTAATTTTAACACCCTTTTCACACAATTTTAAAATAAATCTGTGCCCCACACGCTTATGAAGAAGCATTACACCAGATTTTGAGTAGTGCAACAGTAGCAAAATAAGAGCAAAATAGCAAAATAACAAACCCATCCAGTAATCTTACACCCACCCTTGGACCACTGTGTTTTGAAATGGATAGTAAGCCTTACATCAAAAAAGTGTTACACTAATCACACATCAGAGAAGCTTGACATGATTAACAACACGGGGCCAGTGGCCCTGAGAGAGCACAAAGTGCTGTTAATTAACTCAGTGATGAAGGATAGTGTTCCTCTTGTGGGGCTAGCATAAGAGCAGTCCCACCACTCACCAAGAATTAGACTCACTTTTCAGCTGAATAACCCAAAACCAATGCATTGTCCACCATCTGATTTATAAGGCTAGATACACTGATTTATATTTTAAAAAACCCAAACAAACCTCTCCAGAAACTTCAGAACAATATCGTATTGTTATGCAAAATCACATTGCAACTGAATGACAAACAACACTATTGTGTGGATGAATGATTTAAAGCTAAAGCATTTGGAGCACATGAAGAAGAATGCCAGCCTAGACATGAAGACCTGTCATGCTCAGAGTGTTGACAGATGCTCAGTTATAGGATTCAGACACCAGGGACTGACCACGTAACACGTGAAGGGTGGCCAGTACAGTAAACTCATTAAAAAATGTGTTTGCAAAAGGAGACTGTTAACCTTCAGCAGCAACAGGCACCTGTGCTGTGATGTCTCTGAAGATGGAATTGTTTTCCCTCATCATTTGAGCACCCCTGTGAAAGAACCCGATTGGTATTTTCAGAAAAGGAATCATAATTCCTACCGCAAAAATAATCCAAACAAGATATCCTTCAGTGCAAGACTAGTAGCTGTTGGCTGGGTTTATGCAACTTTTATTACCTGCACCAGAAGCACCAGTTTCAGCAGAATCATTTAGAAACATCCACATGCCCCATTCAGCCACATCCACAGAGTCCAGGACTTTCCAGGCCACCACCAAGAATACCCTCACCAGCTGTCAGGAGCAGACTTTGCATTTTCATTTTAAAACTCCAAGCACTGGAGGAAAGGCACATTTTGAGGACCAGCTGCCTTGGTGCAAATGCAAAGCTTGTTGTTCCGTCCATGTTGGAGGAAGTTCTGTGGACATTTCCAACACAGATGGATGGAAACTCAGATAATTTATTTTGTGAATAAGTGGAACAAAAAGCAAGTATGGCAAGTCCGTGACGGCGCTGCCACGAGTCAGATGCGAGGCCTGATGGATGGCTCACAAATACAGATTATTTGTGTCTCACACTGTACTTCTGCTCAGCACAGAGCCCTGCTCCGTGCCAAAATTATTGGTTCGACAACAGATGTTAAGATTCCCAAAACCCTGTCCATGGAGTTAGAGGGATGATCGTGATCTTTGACTGTAATTCTTTTACTCTGGCAGATCTCAACACCAAGGGAAGAGGGTTAGCCCATTCCCCAAAACTGCAAAAGCCTTTGTGAGAAACTTGGCCAGCTACTCTCTGTCCTGAGGCACAGAATCGAGTGAAACCCCAAGAGGAGTTTACAGACACAACCCCACGGGGCAGGGACAGAAACCCTAAATCCCTGAAGCCTGAGACCCACTGCAGACATCTCGGGAGAGCAGGGAAATCATCGTGTTAGGAACAATCTAGAGCCACACTCAGCATCTATCAGCCCAAGAAAGCGCAGCCCACCAAATCTGCGCCCAGTCTAAATTGCTGTGCTGCCATAACCTGCAATTATTTGACTTCTAGTCTTTGTTTTTAAATGGATTACTGAAGGGTTGCATGAGACTGTAGCCTGCAAATACATCCCTTACTTCAGATTTCAAGAATTTCATCTATATTATCAGCAAAAAGCATAATTTGCAGGCATAAAATCAATACATTAGACAAAACCCTTTCAACAGAAAGCCATGTGAATGAAAATTGCAACGCTTAAGGCAAACTATTCCGTTTTTGAATACCTAATGACATGTTTATTCTCTTTCTCAGCAGCTAGTATTTTCATAACAAGTTGTTTTAACTGGGCTTTTTTGGAGATCAATCTTCTGTATGTTGAAGCAAGGATTTTATCTTTATTTCAAGCATGAGGAGCCACGTGTTCAAGACCTCTTCTGTGACATTACAAATGCAGGGCAGAGAACTGAAATACTAAGTTCACTTGCTACATGTCTATTAAGAGAAACTTTATTAGCACTTATAATACATTAGGATTGTTAATTTGAAAGCACAAAGTTACTTGTCACACAAATTTCAGATTTTGCACACAACAGTAGTGAAAAAACCCAACACAACAACAACAACAACAAAAACCAACAACAAGAAAAAAAAAAACCTTAAGTATTTATCAAATAAGGCACAAAAAGTTTTGCAAGTGTCTTGCACAGAATGGCAGCCCTTCTTCCTGCACACAAACTGTGTTCAGAGTTAAAACAGGGGTGCAAAAAAAAAGAAAAAAAAAAGAGAAGAAAAAATAATTAGGGACACTGCAGAACACAATCCACACCAAACTTGCCAACATGCAATTTGAAAAGGAATTTCTCACTCGGGCAGAGCCTAGGGTAATTCCTCACAATGAAGAAGTTTCAATTTCTCTGGTGATGAAGGATTTTAGTGCAGAATCAGAGACTGAGCTGCGGGGCAAAGGGAAGTCACAAGGAAGAGGAAAATCCATCACTTGGAAAAAAATATCACCAAGGACATAAACTGACCAACCCTGTCCCCCTGCAGATGAGGCTCTGAGGAGTGCAAACAGGGCCTCGCCAAGTGACACCTGAGGAAAGCAGGAGCAGGGCAAAGCAGAACATGAGGCTCCAAGTGTCCAGAGCAATTCCGACGGGAATTCACACAGCTGGAGGGGAAATGAGGGAGCAGAAGCTGTGCTCCACCAACCTACCCCATGCCACCATGGAATCGCTTTAATTTGTGCTACCTGTCTGCTCAGATCTCCTAAAATGCACCTCAAGCTGCACTTACACTGCTGGCCAAGCCATGGGATAAATCACTCTTGGTGGGATTAGGAAAACTGTGCTGCAATTGGGTGTTCCTCAGGGATCACCATGAGTCTCTGCCCGATCACCGTGCCGAGCTGGAGAGGAGATTTCAGCCCTACTGGATTTTTCCATGCCAAGAAGAGAACACTTCTACAGCTACTGAGAGCTAGAAGAAAAATTCCTTGCTCACACCGTTAACTAATGTACTTAAAACACTTCCCAGAAAACACACCTAGCGCTGCCTACACATGTTGGGGCTCTTTGCCAAAGAAAGTGGGGGAAAAGAGTGAAGAGTGAAGCTTGTTCTGTGCAAAAACTGCATCCCCACAGGGAGCAGAGAAGGCAAATGCATTCCCTGGGCTGCCCGGGAGAAGCAGCAGCAAGGGAGGGAGAGTCATTCACATCCTGCCACTGCTGCTCCTGCCATGGATCACAGCATGTCCTGGGCTAGAAGGAACCCGCAAGGACCGTCCAGCTCCTGGTCTGGGACAGGAGAGCCCCGAGGATCAGCCCGTGTGTGTTTTCCACTCAGATCCCAGAGCAACACGCTGCCCTCGGGAGCCAGGGCAGAGCCAGGGCCAAGCTGTCCTTCTGGAACAGCCCTGTGGGAAAGCAGCTAAAAAGTGATGGATGCTCACCTTCTGTGGCACTCTGAGCGGCCCATCAGCACGCACAAAGCAGTCATATACCTTTTTCTTTCCAATTAGTTTGGTATTCTAGGGAGAAGTGAGGGCAAACCTCAACACAGTTTCAAGTGCACAGAGCCTGCAAGTGGACTCTTGAGCTTTTCAGGTGATTTGCAGCTGATCTCCTGAAGGAACAGAAACTAATGAGTAAAACAAAGTCCTTTTAATCTGCCTTTGCCTGCAAATTCTTTCCTATAATCCCCGTCTTTGTTCCCTCTTGGTAGACTGCTCACCAAATTTACATTTCAGAGCCTTCCCAAATATTCTTTTCAGACTGTTAGTGACACAACATATAATCACCCTACCTGAACCTACTACTAATAAACAAACAAGAGGACGGCCAGCTTTTCTGTGTGCCTTTGAAAAATCTAATTGATTAAATATTGAGAACATTCAAATATTTAACTACTCGGTCAGCACACAGAAAACATAGAAATTTATTTTTCCTTCAGGGAATGTCACCTATTTAAAGTGACCGGGATGGCAAAGGGCTACAGGTGGATTTCCATATATTAAATTACATTTACAGAGCGAAGAGAAGTAGCAGGTGACAGAAACACAGTAACTGCCACATAAGCATTAAAAAGTAGAGGGAATAACCAGATCTGCCCCGAGCAGACACAGCAAGACCGGTTTAAAAATCAAGGTGAACCGAAGGCGAACTGCTTACACCCTTGCATCAGATCTAAAATTCCAGGTGTGTTATGTGGCAAAATCAAATAAGACAATCCAACAACCGAGTGGAAGGTACTGAGGACCAAAGGAACAGAGGTGTTCTGATTCTGAAGCATTGTAGCTGCCACCATTTGTGCTAAATGCTGCTACTGATTGCCACCACCACACCTCAAAAATTAAAGAGCTGACAGTACAGGAAGGAGCCATGAACCAGGCAAGGACCCGACTTATTTTAGACAAGATACAAGAAGAAAAATTAACCCGTCTAGTCCAATCCCAGCTTTTAACAAGGGAAAAAGTGTGTTGGGATTCTCACTGGGAAAGTTCGAGGAACACAACTATCCCCCAAGGGCTGTCTGAGAACACAGAGAGCAGGAAAAATATCCCCCAAATACCGACCCTCAGCAAACAGCCGGCACCCTCGTGTCCTGCCTTTGCCTCAGCACCCCCTCTAACAACAGGAGACAGAAACAGCCACATTTCCCTGAACAGCACCGGCCCTGCAGAGCCGCATTTGAGATTCTTCCCCAGACACCTGAGAGCTTGCAGGGGCTGGAAGGGTCACCGGGACAAACCTCAGGAAACCGCTTCAGTTGCAAGGGCGAGCAAAAGCCGCGGGTGGATTGCAAAACCCGACCCTCGCTGGAGAAAGACACTTCCCACTCTCTGAGATTGCAGTAATTTTCTAAATTGAGTATTTAGGACTCTCGCCCTCCCCCTGGGAGTCAGGTAGCGGTTAGGGGCAGAAGGAAGAATTCTCCAAACACAAACTTTAGGGTGCAGTAGGAGTTATTTCACTTTTTGGGACTTGTAATTCAACTATGCTGACACCTTTTTTCCAGCACCCAACTCCCTGCAGAAGAGCCACTGACGGGAAGAATTACTGATTCAAAGAACACCTTTATCAAAGAAAAGCCTTATTAATGGCAACTGCTAATTTTAAGAAGGAAGAAAACCAGACTTTAAAGGAATGCTCGTTATTTTAGAAACACTGTTTTGAAGGGTGTGTTTAACACACACTAGAGGTTCACTTCTTTTTGCTGGGCAGCAGAGGAACTCATCACTATGGAGTAAACATCAGGCGCATTTACCAAGATGAATATTTAGATTCAGTGAGAGCACGGAGGGCTGCTGGGGCTGTGCCATGGCCCCATGTTAAACCTATTAAATCTTTATAACAACTGGCATTAGCAGAAGCATTTCATTAACAGGCTAATGAATACACTGGTACTCCCTGGTACTCTGGTTTTAATCACTGAAAGGTTGCTCTTACCCCCATTCCCAGATTTGGGGAAATATCTGTGTTTGAATAAAAGTGCTGGTGATCACAGCAGCATCAAACCAAGTCAGACAGCCCCATAATCTTACAGGGGAAAACCAGAATAAGAATGAGGATTTACGTCAGCATTTCTCACAACAGTTTCAATTAAAAATATGCAACAGTGATACCATCAAACTAGAAATTGGTTCTGCATGACTGAAACAAAGGCCTACTGCACTGACTGTATTTACACTCAGTTATTGAGCAGAGGCCCTTGACTTTCCCGACGAGGCAGGCAGCCAAAAAGTTGCATTAAAACATAGCTTGAAATCCAGCCAGTTTCTAAAATTCTCCTGAAACAGAATGAACTCTGTGTTGTGCAGAATTAGATTAATTTAACAATGGTCTTTTCACCCACGCTCAGTAAATGTAGCCCCTTTTTTTTTTTCTTTCTACTGGAAAATCATTTTCTGAGTTGCCAGGTCTAGTAAGGTACTGCCCTTCATGTAATAAAACCAGAAAACACAAAAAAAAATTAATCAGAAATCACCCCATCCCACTTCTTGACAGCATTTTGCCTCCTTCTCACTCCTCAGACTTGTGGGATTTTTCCATCTGACTCTGAGTTGACTTTCCATTGTGCAGGTTGCTCTTGGCTTTAAAAAAGCCACATGTTCAGAATCCATTTTTATCACTACACAGGTGTAACTCAGCAATTCACATCCAGGTTCCTAGCACAGCCCGAGTCCAACAGAACTTCTAAGGCAGAAAGCATAAACTCCATTTGGGATCAATTCCTACCCAAACTGGGGCTTGATCTGAGACATAATTAATTAATAATTGAATTGCGTCCTAGGTTTATAGTTTAGCTGTAAAAATACAAATGAAATTAGCACCAACCACTAAAAATGTCTTTGACTAAGGAAATGCACACAAGTTGCATATCTGCCAAAGCAGAAAAATAGCATTTATTACTGTTATCATTATTATTATTATTATTATTCACATTTAACACTGCCAAGTTTGCAAAGACTCAAAGGAAATTTGGTTGCTTTTTCCAAACTATACCATAGTTCTGAAACGTTTCATTGTAAAATGTTTCAGTTTTTGCAACTGCCAGAAAAAATAGTATTGCCATAGTAGCAAATACATCTACTAATATTTTAAGATAAAAACCAGCAAAAATCTAGTGTTTGAAAAAAAAAAAAAGTACAAAGCACTGGAAACCAGTGGAAATGTTGTATTTCTATTGCAATTAGATAAAAGATGAGCTTAAATAATACCAGAATTAACTGCTTTTGTGCCATGTCCATATTATATTCCCACAATGAACATGGGGACTGAATGTTTGCATTTCATTAGAAATTGTCAACTGAAGAAGTTGGTGGGAGTATTAGGAAATAAACTAACACATTTCTAACACCAGATGATCCTTAAATTTATTTTTAAGTCCTCACTTTTCTTGCAAAGAAATAGCCAAGCACATATATTTGGAAAATTGTCATTAAAATGGTCGAGGCACAGAAAATCCTAGTAGATACACAAAGAACTGTTTAGATGTCCTTTGAAACCGTACTTTGTATTTGTAAATATGATTAGAACATCAGCAAAAAAGAAAGTATTTAGTTCAGAACTATGTATCTCTTCAAAACAGATCACAATGATATCAGAACATAAATTAACTGTGCCAGATTGTTTGCCTCAACATGTGATTTCAGTCTTCATCACATGCACAAATAAGCAGTTATTATGATACACAAACTTTTTGGTTTTCCCCCCCAAA
>VWZN01002264.1:0-15876 GCA_013396955.1 Regulus satrapa
TCTTAAAAAGAAGTGGCAGCAGTTTCTGTTTCTTGGTACCATACCAACAGCAAACAGTAAAGTCACGAGTGCTGGCTACATACCTTGATTTTAACTTAATTTTTTTTTTTTTTCCGAAGATCATGGTGCTAATAAAGTGTTGGATATTTTAAATGTGAAAGATGACAGGTGATTACTTTTGTTGGTATAACTTTTAAAGCTAAAAATGTAACATAAATAATACAGTATATAATTTTTAGCTTGTAGAGAAACAGAACAGTAGTTACCTCAGAATATCAGTTCCTGTTTACCAAGGTATTTTGGGGAAGCTGTGCTCTTGTGGTGAGAGTATTACATACATATACAAATGGTGTGTTTGTTACAACCAGTAGATAAATTTAAATTATTATAAGCTATTTGGCATTCTAGTTGTCACAGGAAATACCATGGCTTCTGGCTTTAAGAATGAATTCGATTGTATTTCTAACATAAAGAGATGTCTCAGTATGGAAAATTCTTTTTTTCCTTATTTTCAGTTGGAGCCCACAAGCATCTTCCAGTTGTTTTTTGTCTCTTTTCTTACATACTTTACATACTTGAAAATTATTCCTATGCCTGCTTGGCTCCCTCAGACTCAATATGCATTATTAGGTGGGATTTATTCGCCATCTTTCTGGAGTGCATTCCCTGCAAGCAGAAATACGGTGAGTAGGGATAATCAGGAAGTTTACTCCAACAGTAATGTAATGTACTCATGGACTCGAAAGGTATCAGAAGATTTCTACATGTCAACTCTCTCCATTTCCTTCTACTTAATGATTGTTATTATTAAAAATCTTTATAAAAACAATGTTATTTTTTGAGAATACCTGGTGCATCTATAAATTCAGCATTGCTATAAAATGAGAAATAGAGTGAGAAGCGAGTTGGGGGTACAGCATGAAAATATCTGCTTAATTTTGATCACTAGGTGAGTTGTATAAGAGGGACAGGAAAGGTTATCAGCTGGAAAGAGACTGCTTCATTATAACCTATGAAGCTTCTGGGCTGTTAATGAACAACCACTATTTTGTACTTTCATTGAAACAGATAAATAGTAGGACTTGTTATTTATTGATCTTTTAATATACTGTGCTTAGATATACTGAAGGTCATTTAAATTAATATGTGTGTCATCAGTATAATTCTAAAAATAGCAAAATGAAAGAATCAGCATCTGCTGGTTTTTGCTTGGGTTGTTTTGTTGTTTGCTTTTTCTTTGCTACAGTACAAAACAGAGCAAAAAGCAAATTGCTGCCAAGTGTATAAATATATGAGGACATATCTTTGTAAATATTTAAATAACTAGTAAAATAACCTTCCTAGATTTGTACAATAAGTAGCAAAAACTGGCAAGTACATTTCATATGTTTTGCTTTCTCAGTTCTATAATCAATGCAAAGATGTAATTTTAAGATTTATTTTAAAAAAGGATTCACCCGAGCGCATTGTGTTTGTTTTCATTGTTTTGTAAGATGTTAAAAAAGATTTGAAAGAAAAAGTATAATTTTTGCAGATGTACCATGGCATTTAAGTAAGCATGGAACAACTTCTGTACATTGTTTGACTTGGTAGCTAATAATTCTTCCTGAAAAATCAACACATTTCATATCCAGTGCCACCTTTCTCTTTGACCAACACATTGATCAAATACTCAACATCTGCAATGATGGCTGAACTTTCCAAGGGTGTGGTTGCATCTTTTGCGAGGTCACATATCACTGCCCAATTTACTACCTTTTTTTACTTCCTGCTCCAGGAAGATATGATGTGTGTCCGCTGCTGTTAGAGTGCTGTGGGAATCTAAAAGTTGTGCAAAGACTTGTCTCCTCTGTGATGCTGCTAGACTCTGTCAAGCAGTCAGGACCTGTCCTAGGCATTCTCTACATGAGGAAATACTTATTTTATGGCTATCTTACATTGGTTCTTAGACCTACTTATTCCCTAGAAAGAATGTATCTTTAACCTGCTTTGAGTGGACTACACATAAACACAAAAAGACAAGCATAGAGAAGCACAGGTTTGCTTCCAAATGAAACCAGGAAGAAAGAGCTGTTTTATTTCAAACTACTGTTAAATCTCTTTTACAAATGCTTTCTGATATAAACAAGTAATAAAACCAAGACCTTCAGGTGGAATGAATGCAATATTTAATGTAGGTTGTGCTGTACGGTGCTGAGAGAAAAAAAATATGAGCAGGGTCATAGGAAGATGGGTTGATGTTATCCTCTGCCCTTAGTTATTAGAGTCTTAATGAATTGGGCATAATCCTCTTTTTCAGTTCTTTCCTATCAGCTCCATGCTGATAAATGTCCATATATAAACTTGGAATGTGCCTAAAGCATTAATACTTACATATTAGAATATAATTTTCCTTCCTCTCAAAGTAGTGCTGGCTTCTCAGAGATGATCCTCTAGATTGTTCAGTCATCATTGCTTAGACTACACTTAAATGAGTGATGACAATGTACCTTAGAGCCGCCTCCATTCTTCCACTCCATGTTCACATTCCATTACAATGAACTCTGGTAGATTAAGACCCTGGAGAGTAATGTTTTTACAGTCTCATTACCATCTAGTGTATTAGACCATGGCAAAAACATAGCTTAACGAAAAATATATCCTGTTACAGTGAATGATCACTTGGCAGCAATGGTTATTTTAAAACTTTATCTAAGGCCTTTAAACTAAGCTTTCACCATCTGTTCTGCCTTCTAATTATACATGCAAAAAGAACATAATTCAGATGTGTATCATAAAAGTGGGTAATGTAATTGATTAAATGATACTGCTGCATGTATCTGTGTTTGGTTATTCAGTGCGTCTGTTTTGCTTTCAGCTCATAAATCACTTTGAATACATTGTAGAGTGACTTTTTCTTGGCAGACAGACAAGGATGTACTCTCTCACATTTGAGGGGAGGCAATGAACTGGTGATAATGATGGATGGAAAGAGACTACCAGAGAGGTACAAATACTGTTAAATATCAAGTATTCATACTCCAGTTCTTTGAAGGAGTTGGACCAATGTGCTTGTTCTCTAACACTGCTTCAGAAAATGGAGACCTCCTTGGCAACTACCTTGTATTAAATAAAGAGCCAGGAAGAAATTGCTTCCTTAAATGGCTCCTGACATTCTGTGTATAAATTTTTGCATGATACTCCTAGATATGTGCACTGTTATGAACGGAAACCTTAGAGCTTTGTTTCGCTTAGTCATCCAGGTGCTTATATTATTTTCAAAAATTACACAGTATGTTCCATTTCTATTACATGCTAAATTTAAGTTATGTGCCTAGGGCCTTAGGGAGTAAAAAATGCCTGTATGTTAAAGCAGCTAGGAAAGAAAGAAAGGGCTACAAAAAAAGGAAAGAAAATTTGTTGTAATTTGTTGCCACAAATAAGAAATTTATGAGTTCACAGATTTCAAATAATAGTAAAATCTTTATTATAGTGTAGTCTTTACAAAACTTAATTTAGTTAACACTTTAGAATTCTTACAACCAGCAGTTTTTACTGAATCCATAGAAAACTCTGGTTGAAAACTGATAACCCAGCAGAAGATCTATTTTAATGAAAGTTTTCTTAGGCAAGTTGAAGTAGAAATTTCAAGTTCCTTCTACAAAGCTCTAGCAAAACTATAGAATCCCTTCAGAGTCAACTGTCTGAAGATGAACTTAGTACCCTCTGCACTTCCATTTCCTTTTCAGTATTTCTGCTCTAACTTCTCTACGGTAATCTACTTTATGTACATTTTGCTACACATGGTGTTCCCTAAGTGCATTCATAAACCACATTGCACAAGAATGCATTTGCTTTGATGAAAGAAAAATACAAATAATGAAATCTGTTTTGAAAGATGCTTAAAATTAAGCAGAAGAAAGTTTAATTCTTACATTTCTTTTAGCATTTTTTCCATTTAGCACTATCTCTATTTATGCTGGAGATTCTGTTATTCCCACTATGGTTTTAGCTGACTTTTTCTCAAAAAGCTCTTCTCTGTTATCTTTGTCCCCTGATTTAAGCAAATAAGGAGGGAGAGTTTTTGTGACATTAAGAGATATTTAATCCAGTTTGTTACTTCAGTAGTTTGGCCTCAATCTTCTTCCAAGGACTATAATACACTCCCTAGCCATGTCTTGTCATGTCTTCTGCACTTTCTCTAATGTCTTCTTCCCTCATTCTGACAGGTAATTTAGAAAGCCTGCCACATATCTTCCTTTCATCTGATTCAACTGGATGTGAATGGATTGAATGATAGAATGTGGTGGAACAAAGCAATCTGCAGTGTGTTTGAATATTTTAATAAATATTTTAAAATATTTGTATTGACTTCACAAGGATTTCCTGAGTATTAGCAGTGTAATCCAGACAGAGCATTACCATGATTTTGCCAGGAAGTAATATGTGGCTATTTCCTCAAGATATATATATATATATTATTTTTTATTTACTATCAGTACATAATGCTTTCCCCTTGTACTACTATGTAAAATAGACATTGATGCTTAAGATATGTTTGCTCGGAGGTAAAATAAATGTTTGATGGAGTGTTAAAGGCAAACTTGAAAACTTAGGGAAGCTTCAAACCCCACTAAATTTCTAGATGGATAATAGCACAGTTTCCTATAATCTACAATGATGTATTGTTCAGAAGAACAGACAGAAAACAGGCAGGTATCAAACTTGGCATCTATATAAATCCATAAACCCCATGAACTATGGATGATACTTTATCTTAGAATATATGGATATAAGCAAAATCTCCTTTCTTTCTCAGAGCTGAGCTACAAAACTTGCAAGGAGATCAGAGGCCCAAGCACTGACTGTAAATTATGGGATTAAAGCTGTAGGACCAGAGCCACCCTCTTCAGTGGCACTTCCTATGCTTACTTACATTGGACTGTTAACTGTTCCCTAATTATTTATTCCGAAATTTGAATAGATATTCCTTAATCCATCCTGTTGCTTATGAATATAATTTTTGCAACTGGCCAGGGCCATTTTTATACCACCACATTTTCACATTTTCACTTACTCAGCCTCACAAAAGAAACTACAGTCTGAATCCAGAAAAATAAGTAATTTTACCAAGTTCAGAGCAGGTTGCTATATTGGGGTTTTGTTAATCTGAGTCAAATTGTTAAGCCATTTATATTTGTTCTTAAAATGTTCATATTCTTCTCAAAGTCAATTACAAATGAGAAGTTTTCTAGGAAAAAAAAAATAGAAAGAAAAAACCTAATTATTCCAGATGCAAATATCTCCAGCCTACACAAGTATAAGCAAGATTTAATTTTATCTTCTTTTTTCAACTTTCCAAACCACCATTCTCAATTCACATGCTCTGTATTCTGCTGATCTACTGTGTTTCTCTCAATTTTTTAAAGGATTTATTTTATATTCGATTTTCATTCCTTTATATTGTCTTTTCTGTTAATTTGGTTTTTGAACTTTAGTGGAATGTAATTCTTTGTGCTAGAATCTAAGTTTAACTTTCAAAATCACATTTTCCTCTTAAGTTTAAAACTGCAAAAAGTACAAAAAAATCCTTATTATACTTAGTCTTTCAAAACTCAGGAGAATCAAGAAGGAAATCTCTGAGGGTTCCCTATTTTTAAAGAGATTAATTCTTCTCTAAAGCAATGATTTAATATGGCAGATCTTTTGAGTTTTTCTTTAATCTGGGATCAGGCTTTTTTACTTTCCAGCAACCACAGAGATACTGACTCAACTTGACAATGTTTATAGTTGATGTTATTTAAGCTGTAATACGGTTTTGAGATGTGGAGTGAGTTGCAGAAAGAATCTAAGAGGCTCTCAGATCCGCAGTGAGGAATTTTCCACAAGATAACTGCAAAGTGAAGCTCCTTTGACTAGCTACCCAATTCACTTCTTCACATGCTTTTTTAAACTAGATTTTGCAGACTGATGGATTGTAAAGCCAAAAGGGACCATTTGGTTTATTCCCACTGACCTCCAGAATGGGCTGGAGAGCTTTGCTGAATAAATTGTTATTCCAAGGACAGTAATCTTTTTGGTCAGGTATCTACCATAGCTGCTAAATTCTGGTGATGACTTGCACCCAAGGTACCACTGCCCCTGTGTTCCATAACTATCCTGCTCAAACATCCTCCTTATCTGAAGCCTTATACCAGTTAAAACCAGTCCATAAATGTATTCTGCTCACAGGGCTCTGCTCAGACCTGTGGCAAGGCCGTGTCTGTGGGCAGCGCTGGCCTGATGGCAGCAGCAGGCGCTGCTGGCTGAGCAGCGCTGGGGGCCAGATTGGCCCCTGGTGTTTGGCACCGTGAGGAAATGGCTTGCTGTGCTCCAGGGGCTGCCTCACAGTCTGCTGCCACACATGCCTGTGTGCCATGACAAGAGCAGTCTATGCAGAAGGTATTTTTCTTCTTCAGCTGCTCATCCCTGCCCTTAGAAACAAGGATTTTAATATTGTCCTTCCTGCCCTGCAGCGCCAGGGCAAAGCCAGTGCCTTTCTTTACAACGTTCACCTTTGTGGGTGGTGTTGACACGGCCGTGACTGAATCTCTCTCTGGACCTGGCCTGGCCATGGCTCTTCTGTGGAGACCGTTTGTCCTCAGCAGCAAAACCATGCTCGTTTGCAGGAGCCAACGAAACAGAGCTCCCATTAAATACCCATGTGGGGACATTGTGGTCTGGGTGGAGCCCAGGAAGGCTTTTGGCCATTGTAACTGTGTTTTAGGATTTCTGAGTGACCTTTAATTAGTCAGCAACCTACATTCCCAAATAGGGAATGTAAGTTTACTTTGTAAGTGAGACCGTCAGTTAAATTTAACTGAGTACCTAAGGCACACAGTGGTAGAAAGTGATTCCATATAACAGACTGGCTGCTGATGGACACACTTGTCATAGGTGTCAGAAGGAAATGTGGACTAGCTTTCAATACAAATACCCAAAAGCTCGACTCCTCCATCTCTTAACTTATCTCCAATAAAGCCTTCTGGTACCTTCAAAACTGGGGGATGTTTTGAGTCACTAATCCATTACACTCCAGTCTCTCACATACATGACTAGCAGCGCAGACATTTGGAAATCAAATAATGTGCACTTCAGGTAGTATAAGAAGCATACTGAGAGCTACCTTTCTGGTTCACCAAAATTAAAATTGAGACTGTGTTCTCTATACCTTGATTCTGTCTTTAGAAGTAGTCATGCTTTAGTTAATTCTAAAGGGGATTAATCTTTAGGCAGAAACAAGCTGTGAAAAACATATGAACTGATCTCCAAAAATGAGAAAAAGGAAAAACATTCTCAGGTAAAATGGAAAGAGTATTTCTGGTTTTGATTTTTGTTTGTTTCTGTTTTGTTTAACATAAGAAGTGAGTGATAGCATAGAGTTATCTACTCTACATGCTTGTGTATACCTGTCCTTTCAGAAGTTTTATCATTCAGATTTAAAATGGCCATGGTTAAAAGACCTGAGTCTATGCCTGAGCCTGATTAGCATTTATGCTCTGCAGCTGATGATGAGAAGGCTCAGCTGTTGCTTAAAGTTCTGTGAGGGTCATGATGACCATTTTCTCAGGTTGATAATATATGAATAACCTTAGACTAATACTAATTAACTTTGTACAGTTTCTGCTGTAAATTATTTTCTGAGCCACTTAGGATTGCTCTCAGCCAATTGCATACATGGCAAAAGGTTAATTGTTTGTGAAAGACAAAGAAAAGGGCACCTCTGTGACTCCCAGTAGAAATTAAGAAAATAATGATGTCTTTCCATGGGAATTAATTTACTTCACATGTGATGTACCAACTGCAAAACTTGTAAAATATTCAAGTATATACTTTCAAGAGCAGTGTTTCACTGCTCAGAGCATACATTTATATAAAATTATGGCATGAATTTCTGCTTTGTTCAGAAGCCTGGCTAGAAAAAGATGCGATAATTTAAATCTGTATTTTTTGAGAGGAATTATACCATGGATACATACAAAATGCATGTGTTTTTTATGCTGATTGTTCATGCTGGTTGTTCAAATTCCCCTACAGAGAGTAGGAAAATGTAGTTATATACATTGGCAGCCTCTATCAGACAAATAGGGTTTGCATAATCATTGTGGCATGAAATATTGATGTGGCATATAATTACCAGAAGAGAAGTGAATTGCCAGTTGTACCCAACAAATGGCAAAAGGAACTGCATGTGATGCCACACTATATAGAACTTATATAGATCTGATTTTTAATGCAGACTTTATAAAAACTTTTTCATTTATTTTAAGGCATACATTTTCTCCTCTGTTTCTGACTTCCTTTATGAAAAAAATATATTTACAGAGGTGATGGGTGGAGAACTGATAATTATTTGAAAATTTGTATTAAAAAAGCTTTTGAAATTAAAGACATTGTTGGGATCTTTTCAAGAAATTATCTCATTGTTCTTCATGCAAATTACTTTTCTTCTGCTCAAGGAACTGTTGTTTCCTTCTCCCTCATAGTACTGTTTGGGGTTATACTTCCTCCTCTGTTTGGGCATTTGGAGTTAATTGTGTAAACAGAGGTAAGATCAATCAGCTTTGATGAGTCTTATGTGTAAAGAGTTCACATGTGAAGAAAAAGATGGGTTTTTGCAATTCAGAGTTGTAGATACTTGTGGAATTTTGTTACTTGTATCTATTTATACACACTATTCTGTTAAAAAAAAAAAGTCTGAAACGTGAAACATAATAAAGAACAGAAAAAAAAATAGTTTAGAATATGTATGGGGAAAGAAAACACAAAGTTAGAAAATTAGCATGAGTGAAACCGGATGAGCAAAGTAAGGTAGAAGAAAAAAACCCTGTTGTGGTAGTAAAAATTATGCTGATGGTTTTGTTTTGCATAGCTGACCTGATTGGAGAGGTTAAAATCAGGGCTTTGGGTAGCTTTAAAGTGTATTGTACCTTTATCTTGTATAACTTAACTTAACTACTTTGATTTTCTGGTCATCAGGGTCCAATCATGTCCTTGGTGAAATGTCACCTGCAGTGAATTCAGTGAGTGTTTCCTCATTCTGTTAAGGCCAGACTTCATTCTTGTGCATGTTTATTTCTTTACTAGTGGTGGTTACCATGAGAAAGAAACAGTTTATAATGGAAAACTCATCTTGCTTTACCTGTAATTACTATTTCCAGCCGTTGCTGGTTCTCTAAATTGGGAGTCATGACACTTCCATGTAGCATAAGCCAGAGTTCCTTCCTTCACCAAGAGTGGTGGAATCACCAGCATTCACGGCCAGCAGAACTTCACTACCTTGAAAGCTACTTATTAAGTGAGTAACATTTGAGTAGATGTTGTTATCACCATTGTGCAGATAAAGAAAATTCAGTATAAAGCAACACACTCTACTAAAAAACAAAACCCAGACAGAACTTTTAAGCATTTTTTTCCTTTCCATGGCTGGGTAGGAAAAATGAATGAATCAATACTAAAGTAGAGGCAGCAGAGAGAGGCTGTAAACTCAATTATTTTTACTGAAAATTTGACACAGAATCATATCATGCCAGTTTGAACTGACAAAGGTATTATTTTCTGGGCAAAGTTTTATTTGAAAAACTGATAAAAAGGAATTCTGGAGAATCAAATGGAGAAAACCTTTAGGGTAGTAGAGGTGTCTGATTTCCTGGCTGTAACCCATGCAAGAACTAGTCTAAGAGAAATTTCACATGTTTAGATGTACTGACTTTTTTTTCTTCTATTTGAAGCTCAATAAATCAGCCTTAGTTCTTGGGTTCTAAAGCATATTTCTGATGATATGGGAAAGCATAACCATTGCAGGAGAGCTGAATATCACCACCGAATGTTTAGAATGAACAAAAGAAATTAAGAAATACTCTCTTCTCATGGAAATGATACTTACCAACTCCCTGAAGAGGGGGTTGGAGCTCTTTACAGTTGGGATCTGTGGAGTCATACTGTAAAAAGGACAATGTTTAGAGGATTGGTTTTGCTCCCATGTAAATAGAAAGGAAATTAAATTGTTGTTACACTGAATAGTTGTGATTGCAGAACAACTCTTTTGTGGTTCAAGTTGCATGCAGGAGAAAAATTACAAAATAGATGGTGATTTCTTTTTACAGTTGAGACTGGCTACAGATTTTCCCACAGCCTTCTGTTGAAGCATTCAGGTTACACAAAAACAATGAAATTGGCAAGCTGACAGTACTTGGCCTTTTCTTTTTTTGGCAAATGGTTTCAATCATACAGTTGTTTTCCTGCCTTCTGCAGACAGGTCTGGCTCACATACCACTGTTTGAAATTTGGTGTGTGAAAAATACTAAGCTGTAAAGTAGAATAGAAACTATGTGATAAGTATTTTGATTTTTGGCATGTAAGTAGACACATTCTGGCAATGTCTGTAATTGAATTAGAGGAAGAAGCTTCACATAAACACTCAGAGAGAAAAAGACCTATAGGAATCTGCAAACCTGGGTGTGTAGTACTTCCTACAGTGAAGATAACTTCAGCAGAAATTGGAATAATAAAAAAGATAAATAATTCAATTGTTATGAGTCTAAAAGATTAAACAAATGCATTAATAAGAGCACCTATTTAATTTTGATTTTTATAATTTTTCTTTTTGACAAATTGATGATATTAAAGCTTTCAGCACTTCGTTTCTTATTTAGTTCATGGAAGTCCAACTAAATCAGAAACATGAATTTAAAATATCTGCTTTTTTTAAAAAAAATTAAATGTTCTGGCTTGAGTTGTTAGGATGCTTGGAGAAGGTGATTTTTCTACACCTATTTAGATATTTTATTTTTTTTTACAATTATTATTAAGCCATTGCTGCTTTTTTTCAAAGAAAAAAATAGATCTTGAGAAGTCTGTATAGATGTGCAGTCTTGTAGATTGTCCTTTTCTGTATTTTCACAGGTTAATTTCCACTGTAAGGTTCCTTTTAAAGAAGAATTGTAGTGCTAATGAGCAATACATTGTAATTCTTCTATAAAAAAGAATAATAAGTACGTCTTATCATGACAGTGTAAAAGTATTAGTAAAATAATACCATTTAAAAGAATCATAAGCCTTATTTATAAATGCAGCTTGAATAAAACATCAATAAAATTGTCAAAAAAAATTGTCACTGCATTTGAATAATCTTCTTTCAACAAAATTTGTATTTTTGACTCATTTTGTGTTTAGAATTGGAATATTTTAAGCTGGAATTGTTGTATCTTGGTGTATTTTGCTTTTATACATATGCCAGGTTATTACTGCTTTATTTTTATTTTAATTTTTTTCTTTTTTTCATGCAAAAGAAGATATTTTGCAGAAATGCACCTTCATTTAAATACATTTAGGTTGACTTTCACAACTTAAAAGAAACAGGGGCTCTATTTTCATCTATTTCTCAGTTTAAGACTCTAGAAATGTTTAAAATATCTTTCTGTTTTAGGGGCTGATGAGTCACTCTACCAAACATAATTTGAAATTTCTGTTTGTTGGCAAATATACTTCACTTTATTCTTAGCAATGTTCATTCTTTTATCTGCATTTTGCTTAACAAAGAGAAGGGAGACTGTGTAGGTTTTCAATTTAACTAACTAGTTTACAATTATATTGTGGCAACCATGAGTACAGCCAGTACAGCACATTGTATTCTTAGGAAGAGCACAAATCTTAGGCAAATCTGCTGGGTTGAAGGCTTACAAACAACAGTAATTTCAAAGGTGATTTTTACTTGCACTGGGGAAGCACTGAGATTTGTGCTCATGCTCGGGAAGATATGCGCAGCACAAGAGGTCAGGGCTGCCAGGGCCGTGGTGTTCAGGACCAGGCTGGAGCCATTCTGCTGAGGCCAGCAGGAGGGAGGGGACAGGGATACTGTCTGTGTGTCGAGGTAGGTGTCCAGTGCACCCCCGAGTGCTTCCAGAAGGGCCCTCTGCACGGTTCTGGGCAAGGCTTGGTCTAGGAGGTGAGGGGCAGGCATGTGCTAGCATTGGCCAGTTCCAGCTGTTTGGCTAAAAGATTAACTCCGCTGGAAGCTTCCCGACATAACAGAGCTGGGATCACTTTAGGTGGGCAAGCAGATGAACTTCCCAACTCTGAGTGGATTTAGTTCTCTGTAGAAGCTGCTCATCAGCTCGCTCAGCCACTCCTATGCATTTGCCTAAAACGTTCTTCTCGTTTCAAGCAACCAAAAAAATATTGCAGGAAATGTTTCTGTGGGTGTTTATACAGAAGTTCAATAAAGGGTTCAACAAAGATTTATGGTCTAATGGATAAATTTCTTTAGTCACTTTTCTCTAATCCACTATAAATGTGGTATTAGAATCAAAGTTACAATTCCATTAGAATTAATTTGAGCATTAGAAGACTGTATTTGGAAGCATTATAAATTTGTTTTTCAGATTAAAGGAAAGAAGATAGGCAAGTTTGCGCAAAATACTTATACAAGTAATGGAGTTTGTCAATTTCTGGAAATGTTTAAACATTTTCTTGTAAATTTTTTAGTCCAACCCTCTTTCCTGTTTGGAGATTAAGCTGGATTTTACGGAGGCTGGATGAACTAGTTAATATGTGCACTGGTATGACTTGCATGTCCTGTTATTAATAAAAGTACTGTTTTATGGGGGAAGAGAAATCCATTGTTGTTGTATAGAGAATATTTAATATGGCATGCACACACTATTATTCCTTTCAAGAGCAGCTAGGAGAGACTTGTTGCATCTTGGAAGTTGAATGACATGATTTATGCATACTTGTTTCTGAAATGCTTGGGCAAACATAAATTCAGTGTATATGTCTGTAACTTTGAATACTCAAATAATGCTTTATTCATAAATAGAAATTTTATTGTAAAAGTAAAAGCACACAAAAATTATATTAGCAGGTACTCTCAATATATGAAAATATTGAAGGTCAAAAGTAGTTACAAATAATCTCCTTTGCAGTTAGATATATGGCTATAAATTGGTTTGTGGTACAGTGAAGACTATTCATTTTCTCAATACATGAAAAATTCTATATTCTTGGCAAATGCTTCATATTAAAAATCTGTAAATACTTCTACTGTTGGCTGAAATAGATGGGAACATTTCTAAACTTCTCTTTTATTAGTGATACTTTGTGTTTTGAAATTTGCAGATATAAAATATATATGGTTCATAGCTACTGAAGATTAAGACTTCTCTCTAGAAATGGCAAATGTAATGGCAGAAATCCCTTGTTCATGGATGGATGTGTCTGAGTTTGCTCTGGTAATATTTTTAGTATTCTTCCTGTAATACCAGGGATAGCAGGGTGTTACTGACTTTATTAGTTTCAAAGCAGTGCAGTTTGCCAGTGAACATGCTGAGAAAATCGCAGCTTTGATAATGAAAGCTGGAAAGACAAATGCTGCATTTTTCAGTAACACATTTATGGTTTGTATGTGGCTAGAGATTTTCGCACGTTACAGTTTTTGTAGGTGCTTCACATGTGCCTCTAACATATTTTTGTTAGTATTCCATATTCTAAGCCTAATATAAGCAAGTTAATCCTAAACAGTTGTGGTTGTGTCTCCACATATAAGAACATATCTATTATATTATATATTTCATATTCTGCCAATAATCGAATAATCTGTATATAGCAGATCATTCTGTACCACACTATATTAAATTATCTTCAAAGTATGACTCTTGATTTATTTTCTGTATAATCCCATGGTTCTTCTAAAAAAGTTGGAACAGTAAGGTTAGCAATGTAAGTGTTGTAATACTTTACAGTCCCCCGTCAGCCTAATATCTAAAGGATTAAAACCTATTTGAATTCAGAACCATTTGGGCATCCTAACTTCTGGAGGACCTCTTGCTTTCATGAAGTCTCATTTCTAATGGCAGAAATCAGTTGTCATCTAATTTTAGGCTATGCTCAAAATAGAGCTGAATATTAGATTTTTATTTCTGACTTGTAAAGAACAAAGATAGGAGTGAGCTTTGATCTGCAGAATGGAATTCTTACATCTCTCTGTTTTATGATCTCTGCAATTCACAATACATTTCTCTCACCTGCACACTTTATTTTTAAATTTATCAGGTTTTTCAGCTTGTTATGAGAAAAGCAAGCAAGAGCACTTCTGACATATGCATTAGGGCTTCTGCTACTTTGATGTGGTAGGGAACTGCTTATTTACTTCTAGACTGGGTTATTATTTGATTGTACTCAACCAGAGAGGTATGGTTTCTAGAACACATCTACAGGAGGAAGTTCATAGTACTAAATAGACGTGGAAAATTCTAAAGGCCAGTGATAAGAGACTATTTGTACCCAGGAAAGAGGCTGAGATAAAAATGGCCTGTTAGCCAAAACCCATTTCTTTCTGGCTGACAAAAGGCAGGAAAAAGTATTTGAAACAATTTCCAAACAGTTTGTTCCTCAGGCCAGTCTACATCTTTGCTACCTGATCACCAGTTACCACCACTACCACCGTCTCTGACTTGTCCTTGTGACTGAGATAAGCAGTTAATAGTGTAAGTATGCAATGTATATAAATATACTTGACTTCTTAGAACTGCTTTTAAACACTTTTTTTTAAAAAAAAAAAAGTTTTTTGTTTGTGTACTCAGTGACCCCTATTATCTTTATTACTCACTCAGAGCAGTTACTGCAATGAAAATCACTATGGATAGAGACATTTATACTTATACAGGGCCTGCATTTAGTTGTGTGTGTTAAATATCCATTCCTTACTGCATCTGCAACAAGAATAAAATGGGAATTGGGTTTTGTTGTGATATTTTTGCTTTGGATTTTTCCCCCTGTAATTAGTAATATATTCACTGACAAAGTCAAATACGATTTATAAACCAACTTGATCATTCCAATAATTTTTCTTACTATTTCTTTTATAATTTTTCATGTAAAAGCAAACAATTTACACAGGCCACTGAAGAACTGTTTGGTTCATCCAAGCTAGGATTAGAATCTACTGATGGCATTGCTTAACAAAAGTGTTCAGGAACATGAGCAATTGGGAGATTTTATTTTCAAGTTCAAGATAGATGAAGCAATCCTCTTTGTACACTTTGTCTGAATAATTTTATGCTGGAGACCATACTTTCCCTGTGTCAAAGTAGAAACTGCTTATCTCAGTGGTGAGCAAAATCTGTGCCTCAAATACAAATGAGTAAGTAAACTGACTTCTGAGGAATGCTCCCCTGTGTTCTTAGCAAAGCCGAGTTCTTGGAGGAATACAGTCAGTCAGTTGAAGTTTGTGAAGGGTAGTGTTCTAAAACCATTTTTTCCTATTCATTTATAGGGCAGATGGTAAAAGCATTTATTCTAAACAGAATATGTTGTTAGAATAGTCTAGACATGCTATGATCAAGGGACCACAAACGGAAACAATTTGATGTTGAAAACTTTTTATCTGATTACAGGGATAATGACTTGAAAATCAACCTGGCAATTTTGTATGATTATAAAAGTGATGTTCATGTTGATTTCTCATCATGTTTCCAAATAGAAACAGATTTCTGCCACACATCACAGACCATTTTTCTCACAGATCACTCTGCATCTCAGTTTCAAGCAACAGTTTCAGCTACTCCATATGTGGAGCTGTTCCGTTGTCTTGACAGGCAAAGACACATGAAAATCTTGTGTCGCTCACTTTTCCACACCACTAAGTCTATATGAAGACCTTGGGAAAATGAAACCAGAAAATAATTTCATTTTTTTAAGGTTTTGATTTACATAAAATCTATCATTTATGCAAAACTGGACTCTTTAGGATCTTCATGTTGAACTAAACATGTGTATTTATTTGAATGTCTATCTAATTTCGAGTCCTTAGTTTCCAATTTGTGCAATTTATAACCTTAATTTAAGGTTATAGGGCTG
>VWZN01002264.1:15955-45420 GCA_013396955.1 Regulus satrapa
TATAGGGCTGCTTCTGGTCCTAGACAATTTTGATGAAAGTTAAAAAAAATAAAAAATTACTGAAAGGAAATAGGTTAAGACAGTCTGATCTATTTTTATATCTTTACTTTCTTACAAAGCACTGTTATGACATCTCATGATTTACAAAGCTTAATGTGGTATGATAGGTTTAATGTGGTGTATTATAAATAAAAACTTCCCCCCTTTTTTTGCCTCTTCTTATACTGGTCTAAATACACTTGGTGAAAAACATTATACTATAGAGTAGATGAGGTTTGGGGGCGTCTGGTCTTGTTCTGTGAGTAAATTTTAGTCAAGGACTTGTCTCTGTAACATTTACTCCATCTTGGTCTGAAGGTGCCGAGTACAGGATTCTGTCTTTCCCCCTTACCATAGCTGTGTATTCAGACAGGTTTTACTGAGCTTTTCTATGTTTTCTGTTGAAAATAAGAATGGAAGTACCAGTATGAATCAACATTTGATGAAAAAGCTGACTTGAGTGACAAAGATATGGTGATTTAAAAATTTATTTTCTTCCATTTAAGTTTTATCTTGGATTTCAGTCTGTGTCCATCTGAAAATCCACCTGCAGGGTAGAAATTATGGGAGTTATTTCACATGGAATGCTTTAACAGTAGAGGTCAGACACCAGCAGAAGTCTTCAAGTTTGTTTGTGCTCTTCTAAAGTGTTCACACATTGCTTTATGAAAATATTTTTTTTCTTTTTTGGTTTACTGGTTATTCACCAGTATTAATGTGTGTGTATATACATATATATATACACCTTAAAAGGTATTAAAGAACAAAGGTGATCTATTAAGTAATTTCAGAAAATTATAGCAAGACTGAAAAGCAAAATTGTGAAATCCAACCCAGATAAATGTAAAATCATGCAAGAAAGTGAAAAATCCTAATATCACGTTCAAAATAACAGGCTCTGAACAGACCATTGCTACACAGGAGAACTGGGGATTATAGAAGGTCCATGAATATTTCAGGCCAATGAAGAAGCAGGGAACAAAACAAAGAACATTATAGTGATAGACTCTGCATCCATTTTTTACCTTGTGACTGTGTTGCTCCTATTTCAAAAGCAATCTAGTAGACCTGGAAAAGATTCTGAGAGAGACCAGCAGGATGACCAAAATGATGTAATAGCTTCCACACAAGGAAATGCAGAGAATTCAGAAAATATTACACATAGAAATTTAGAACCAGGAAATCTTCTACTTACTTTCCTTTATATTCTGCTTGTTCTCCTTAGTATAAAGCAAATATATTTCCTATAGCATTGATCAGTATTGCCACAAGGAGTTATCAGAGCTTCCTCAGGAATACTATTTCTCTCACTGTTGCATTTCATTGTTAGGTGTTCACAACCTTCAAATGTTTAAGGAAGGATATAATTAATTCTTGCTCTTATTTAGTTAAGGTTGTATACTTAATGGCTTTACTTCCATTCCCTGTTTCTCCTGCTTTATTTTTTTCCTTATTATTTTACTTTGTTCTGTAGAAACAAAAGGAAAAAACCTCATAGGAGACAGCCTGGAACAGGTAGAGTTGGAAACCACTTCAAACACTGCTTAAGAGGATGTAACATTGTAGAACTGAAGGATATTGAATCAATGTAAAAAAAACCCCCATAAATTAGAAAGAAAATTGGGTTCAAACAAATAACTTTTATCAAATAAAGATGGAAGAGAATTCAGGGGAATAGAAACAATAAATTGACTCATCCAAGTTATTTTTAACACCAAATTTTTCCTGGTATTAAATCCCTCTGCTTCTGCTTTCCTTGTGCCCATATATTTATATATTTGCTGGCCACCAGTATGTGACACTGCCCTTTTTCTGGCCAGCCTGAACTTGTCTTTCAAATGAATCAATAACTCATATCCTCTTGTTTCAGCTATGTTCACATCCAATGCTTGTTACTCTTATCTCATTTTTTTTCTCCTGATAGAAAGAAGCTGTTTGATTTTGTGTGTGTGTAAATCTATGGTGTTCCAGGCTCTGTGTAAACACTGTTTGTTTTCTGCTTAGGGTCATTTTGTCTACAATCTTGTCATAATGCCACAGAAGCCAGGAGAACTCATTCAGTAATTTAGTGCAATATAGCACAAAACCATTTCATTTTATCCACTTATTCTTATTTTAAACCTCATAATTTGAACTAATCGATTTCTGTGTTTTGAAAACTAAATTGTTCCATGCCCATGGTTGAAAAAAGGCATTAATTGCAGGAATAATGTTGGATCTGAATTACACATGTCACCAAGAATGAGGCTGCCATTTGAACATTTGTCTGTTAGCTCTGTTAATTCAAAATGCATTTGATTTCCTAAATGCTGACAAAGGATTGTAGACAATATACAGTAATGGGAAAAATTTATCACTAAAATTAAGTTGTAAAGCACTGGCTGATTTTTAGATAGCACTGACAGCCCTTGGGAAATTATGATTACAGCATGATTAGTCATTCACATTTTTTAATACCGCTCCTTTGTCTAATCACAGTTTATCGAAGACAGCAAAAATGGTGAACGGTATGGAGCAGATGAAGGAGTTGGGGGTGTTTAACCTGGCCAAAAGGAGGCTCAGGGAAGATCTTACTGTCCCCCACAACTACCTGAGAGGAGGTTGCAGCGAGGTGGGAGTCCGTCTCTTTCCCCAAGTAACCAGAGATAGGCCAAGAGGAAACGTCCTCAAGTTGTAGCAGGGGAAATTTAGATTGGATGTTAGAAAAGATTTCTTCACTAAAATGATTGTCAAATATCTGAATATTATGCCCAGGGAAGTGGTTGACTCACCAGCACTGGAGTGGATTATATTTAAAACACATGTGAATGTGGCACTTAGAGCAATTGTTTATTGTTGGATGTTGGTCTTGTCTTGGCAGTGCTGGGTTAACTGCTGAATTCATGATTAGGGGTCTTTTCCAACCTAAATGATTCTGTGCTTCTATTTAGAGCTAGATGGCACAATTTTGGATTCTTATGACCGTCTCCCTCAGAACTAGTGAAATGAAGAAGCCAATACTCCTCTTTTTGATACAGAAAGGTCATTATACCTTTTCCATCAAACTAATCGAATGCTGATCTCCTGCCTTCTGCCAATGAGAATTACCAGATTTAGAATGTTTCAAAAGCTTCTTTTTCATCGTGAGAAAGAGTAACTTAGTAAGGAGGTGACCAGTTTATTTCTTCTACAATTATAAATCTTAAGTCTGTAAGTGTATGCTGTCCAGTTAGAGTTCTTGTACCATGACCTTTTTTCTGGTAGTGCTAATAAATGGCTGTGTGGATTGATATAAAGAGTGGTGAGGGCTAAAACTTAGCACAAGACTTAAGAAATAAGAACAACAGTTTGAATGGTATTTTAACACTACAGAGATCCTGCCTAGTTAAAATACTGTCAGCAGAATCATTTAGGTTTGAAAGGAATGCACTGCTCCCAGTTTGAGAGACTGATCAAAGAAATGGAAAGCTGAGTGTGGTCTCTCGATCCAGAGTGGAGAAATCATCACTCAGTTATAAATAACCCTTTGGTTGTAAATATGGTAAGTTGCTTGAGGTTGCTAAGAAATTATTTTCAAATTCTTTAACCATTGCAAACTGTAGCAAATAATCTTCAAGGCCCACCTTGTCCTCAAAGTGTGTACTTAGCTTGTATTACCTGTCTGTATAGCCACTGACACTGTTAGAATGCTTCCAGTATGAAAGTGAAAGAGGACATTTCTCTGTTTTGTGTTTGCTAATCCTTATGCAAGTAAAGGTGGAAACTAGCTCATAGACTACTAGTATGCATTTCAACATATTTTTAGAATTTTCTACATATTTGTTACTGATTCCAGTCTTTCAGTTTTGTGTATTTACTTCCTAACAATATATTTCTTCTTTTCATAGTCACTTATCCTTGCTGAAAGCAAGTTCCCTTTGTGCATAAAAATGAGAATGTCTAGATAGGAATGACTGTCAGGCTGTTAGGCTGGGTTTTTATTATTCATCCTTTATTTTGTTCCGCCCTCTACTTTTAAAAACTCTTTGAATGGTGACTAAGAAAATGGAACAACTTGTCAGTACCTTTACATGTGGAACGCTGCCTCTTTATTGAAAAAAACCCAGAACAAAACAAAACCCAAAGAGATGGGGGTGTGTGTACAAAATGAAAATGGCTAAAAAGCAATCCCAGATTTAAATCCACAAGATTATTTTAATAGGAAAAAAAAATCAGTCTCTTTTTCCTTGAATTTTTTAATGTCATGGAAATAATTACACAGCTTTGGGCTGCCTATGTTGAATTGAAACTGAAGTGAAAACCATGTATTCTTTTTCATGTCTTCTGAAAAATTATAATTTTGCCATTGTTAGAACCAGTCTTCTTTCAAAGATATAATGACATGTTTTTGTCTTATCTATCCTTAAAACATTAAATCTTTTATATGAATTGGTTGACAATTTTTGAAGGATAACCTTTTCAACATCATAAAATAAATGGAAGTGGTGGAGGATTTAGATTCAAAATGCTTTACCAGTGCACTAATAATTTGATGAGCACTGCTATCATTTTTCTAAAATGGCATGAGATTAAATCTTATTCATCCAGCAAATTCTTTTGAAGAGTCTCACCTTTAGAAGCTGATGACACAAACCAGCTTGAAAATGTGATTGTGGTATTTGAAATGCCCTGTCACTAGAGTAAATTTATTTATGATTTATGAAGAATATTTTGTGTGTTTCTTTACAAGTTTTGTTACCTTAGTATTAATATTTTAAAGCTAAACTTACAAGGACATACACAGTTACAGCTCCATAGTAGAGATCTTGTTTCTGGTAACTTAGCACATTTTTCTCCAGGCATTCATGTCAGCAGCACACAACCATGATGTGAAAGGAAATTGCTTCCAACGCCTCTAAAATTGCTTGCTTGGCTTGAATTAATCTTAATCGAATTTCTGTCTGAGATGTTTAAAAGCTTACAGAATCTCATCCTTTGAGCACAGCTTTGCTAATTTGATTCTACATTCCAAAGTGACAAGAAATTTTGAGACCTGCAGGGCTGCTGTTGCTGATAATGTTTCTATGCAGGTGGCATGATCCACACTGTTCATTAATGTGACATACCTTTATAATGAATGTCCTCAAATAATAGTAGGGAAAACAATGAACTTGCATCCCTACTTAACTGTGTTGTCCCCCTGTCTAAAGTACCAAATATACATTCAGCCTTTAGAAAGAAAAACTAAGAAAAATATGGTGTATTATATTCCAAATACCTAAATTGGGAAGAAAGCCAAATTATTAACCTTAATAATGTGATTATTTTTAAAATCCAAACCCTAGAATATTAGCAAAGTAAAAAAAGCCCCAAAAAACAGAAGGGGAAAAGATGTAGCCAACATTTCCTAAAGATCACTTGCTTGACATCATTAGGGTCAGTCTACAGTAGAGTAATTACAGAGTTTCTAGTCCTACTGGTCACAGTGTGACTGCTACCTTTAAAATTATTTGTAAATAGGAAGAACGAGTCAGATGATCATATTTCCTAAAATACAATGGTAATTTCAATTTTACAGATTGCTCTGAATGCCAGAATGTGGTTAATGGCTCCAAAACCAGAGTACAAAATAAATATTTTCTTAGAATCCCTGCTTGAGTGCAGGTTGCCTTTTGGTCAGCATGGTGTGGGTTCCAGGCTGGTCTAATCTCTTCTCTGAAGAAAATGAGTACCATTTTTTGAGCTATTATCTTATGATGCTTGTTGATCACTTTGATCTAAGTGACTGCCTCTGCTCAGGAACGGGAGCTGAAAGACCCTGATTTGCAAAATTCTGAGCCATGAACCAGCTGAGTCCATGTGGTTCTTTGTCTGCTTGTGCTCCTCAACCACCAGCCTCTTTACAGTGCAGATAGATAGATAGATAGATAGATGATAGAGAGATAGAGAGATAGATAGATAGATAGATGATAGATAGATAGATAGATAGATAGATAGATAGATAGATAGATAGATAGATAGATAGATATTGCCTCCTGGCCTTTGACTGTGCAGCCCTGAGGGGAGCTTGTTTCACTCCTACCTGTACCTATCCTTAACATATTGGAAGACAACAACTGTATTCTCCTTTAGCTTTCTCTTCTTCAGACTAAAACTTCAGTTCTCCAAAGCTCTCCTCACTAGCCCTTTTAGATTCCTTCTGTGCATTCACTCATATTGAGGGAAGTCAGAAAAATGAAACAGAATCAGTCTGTGTCTGCTTCATCTGGAATGAGAGTTATGCAACTCCGCTGTATTGGGTTTTTTTCCGATTCTGAGTGTATGTGAGGTAGCTCTAAAATGACTCATGACCTACCTGGGGATAAACTCTAGTTTTCTGGCTACTGACTGAAGTTTTCTGACAGATGAGCTATGAGTCTAGGTTTTAATGTCAAGTTTTAATGTCAGGTTACCCATTTGGTGGATTTTTTTTTTTTAATTTTGTAGCAGGGATTTATCATTAAAATTGAGCAACCAGGGTGTCATTCTTACCTTTGGATAGCTGGGCTGAAGAGACTCAGAACTGCAAAGTGACAAACCTCTCATCTTCTACCCTGCTAGCTGTGGGGTAGCCAAAGTACACTGTGTTTCTGCCTTTTAGAAAGAAAGGGGCGTAATTTGTTGAAAAGAAAAAGACAGTAACTGTGGGACTTTTTCATAGTTGTTCTTCAAACTGTAAGCAGGTTATTTTACTATTGCTGACTTAGTCTTATTTTTCATAGTTTCGAGGAAAATTCTGAATGATTCCCTGTCTGTAATCCAAACAGGATTATGATAGCTGTGCATCACTGGTCTTCATAGGGTCTAAAAATTATGTAGGACCTAGGTACCATTGCAACAGACACAATATGTTCCCTTGAGGTTTCCTTCCCACTGTTTGTCTGAATGTTTTTCCACATTTTCATGCATTTGGTTAGTGTTAACTGTTTGACTGATGGGATAGCTCTCCTGTATCAGAGCTTAATTTCAGCTAAGTGATGTATGTGGGCTCTTTTCTTCATTGTGCTTACCTTAGTGTCTCTTAGTAGGTTCACTATGCAATGGTTTCTGCCTCAAAGGATTCACTATTTAGAGGTTTATTCTTACATGCAAGCTTTTAATTTTATCCTTGCACTCAATTAAAATACTTGGCAAATTTAATTTCAATTTTGATCCTTTGTGTTTTTACTTGTTAAAATATGTTTGATTTTTTTCACTCTCACTATCTAGTAGTGACTAAATGTATTTAGTACAGAGTATGTAGAAGGATAACAATACCCTAAAAGTGAATATTTCTACAATTTAAAAGGCATGAGTTTAGAGGAAAAATGTGGTTTTCTGCCTTATTCTTCCCTATATGCATGTATATATTTACACACAGGCACACCATGTCTTATCTTACACACAGTATCTTTGCCAAGACTGTCCTTGAGTGAGGGGAGATGAACCGACACAGGCATCATCATAGACATCATATGCCAGTGTTACTCAGAAAATTCATTAAGTGTTAAAAGTTCTGTTTTACTTTACAGTCGACAGCAATTTGATGCTAATTTTTCATCATTAAACATATTTCATATTGTCTCTTTCAGTTCAAGTACTAACTTACCTGTTTAAAACACTTTCCAGCCTTCACATATAATTTTTTTCATGTACCCAGCAAATGCCCTATATTCATTGCTATTTTGTAAGAATGATGGGTGCTTTAAAATCAGATTCTACTTTATGTTAACTCAGATGACCTTACCCTGTCTCCCTCACTTACCCTCAGATTCTTGTATATACGCTGTAGCTTGTGCACCAGAAAGTTTTCTGTTGGATCATTGTTTTAATTCTTTTTTTTGTAATTTCTTGCAGTCTGTTTTCTTGAAATACAAAAGATCATGATCATGAAAAGTCATAGATTGTGAATACTGAGATGAAAAAATTATATTTCATTAAAATTCATACTTCTGTAATGTCAATCTTAATGGATCCCAGCTTAATAATATTTAAAATGTATGTTAATCATTCACCAGAAGAATGCATAAAGATAATCTGTTTAATGTAGATTTTGAATCTTTTGGTGTAGGGAAAATTGTAGTATCCATAACAGAAGTTTTTAGTTGGCATTCCAATTCACTTGCTCTAAGCAGAAACAAAACTGCTTTAAGAACACTTGGTAAAAAGAGCTTAGGGAGAATTAACTAGAAATATAAGGGGGAAACCTACTGTGCACACTGAGAGATCAGGATAAATATTTAACTTTAAAAATATGTTATTTCTGGCAGCACCAAAAATCCTTTGTGAGTGACAGTTATTATTGAGGATGGATTCTGAGGGATGCTTGGATTGCCTTACAGTAGATTTTTGTAAGTCGCATGCTTAATGCTTCTTTACCAGAGGCAGAGATAGGCATCCCAGGAGTAACTCACCCCACCTATTTTTCAGGTGAAATGCCTTTAGAGGTGCTTGTCTTACTCTGAGTGTAAAGGGAGCCAGTGCCTCACTTCAACTGAGTGCCTTCCTCCTGTACAGCTCACTCTCAATGTGGCCCACAACTAAGGAGAACTGCACAGCCACCTCTGTAGAACCTTAAAGCTGAGAAAATGCAATTGACAATCTAATGTTAATGGAAAAACTGCTAGTGGAATTTGGGTAAAATCTTTTACATT
This sequence comes from Regulus satrapa, assembly GCA_013396955.1. Taxonomy (NCBI): domain Eukaryota; kingdom Metazoa; phylum Chordata; class Aves; order Passeriformes; family Regulidae; genus Regulus; species Regulus satrapa. Next base: position 24,625 of record VWZN01002264.1, read on the forward strand.
TGAAGGTTCTTTTTCCTTTAGTTCCTGAACTGCAAATTTGCTATTTTCAGGTTAAGACCAAAAGTACTGTTGCCATAGCAGCAAGTTTCTGCTTTTGAAGAAAACAAGGGGCAGTCTAAGATATACAAAATAAGCATAAAAATTTTGGTGGAAAAAGGGTAAAAAAAAGTAAAGGCCTTATAGAAAGTACACTTATAGATAAAATTACATTGTGTCATTTACTTTCTGCCAAATATATTTATAATAGAGAGTGTGTTTTCTACCAGGGTGGAGCAAGGACCAAACAGAAAAGCCTTGATTTCCTGTACAGGAGACGGTGTACAACACACAGCCCCATTTATAATTCCCAAAGAAGGTTTAGGAGAGCTTAGAAGGGGAATAAATGTTAAAATTCAACTACATGTCTAACTGGTGTTAATATGGCAATTCACCTCTACTGTGCTTTCATTTTCATGCCGTCTGTCTCTTGCACCAGATGACAGATAGACTGCCTTAAGTGGCTGAGCATTTGACAAGTATTATGGAAAGCATATGGTGAAATGGAAGATCTATTCTTGATCCAGAAGAAATTTATTTTAAACACTTGAGATTTATGGGGAAAATGAATTTTTGAAAAAGAACAATTCCAGTGAAGGAGAAAGGATGGAATATGTTCTAGAAAGAGAGGAGACAGGTTGCCATTGTAAACCCTTGGAAGCTGATAACACTTGAAAATCAAGTTATGCTTGGGCAGTCACTACACCTATTACTGCATTCCAGACTGCTATGACCTCTTTTATGGTTATTTTGCTACTTTCCATGCATTGCTTTGATCCTCAGTCTTGTAAAATTGTACTAACCAAGCACAACCCTAAGATAAATCCTTAGAAAAATTTGCATTCGGTCCTCAAAATTCACGAGCTGCTCAAAACATTTTGTTCTTTTGCACAGGTTACTGTTACCTCTTAGCTCACGTGGTGATGTTGATTTGAAGCATTTACCTCAGATTTCATTCCTTCAACAGTCAGACTTCATTTTCTTCTCAGGCTGTGCTTACCTTGTTGTTCCATATTGGTTTTATCCAAAGTAAAACTTGGAGAAAACGCAGAAAGGAAAAAGTGGACCAGAAGAAACCTATCATTAGCAAGGGAACTGTACTAGCAAGTGCTAGTGTGTTCATTTATTTCAATGTTCAAACTGTAACTTGGCCTATGCCCAGCTCCTGCAAATTATTCAGGCACCCACATCTTCATTAGTCTCTTAAAGTTAATGCGAACAGAACATATACACAGATCAGTTTTGATTTTTCCCCATGTCTTGTCCCGGGTGATGAAGGTCAGGTATAATACCTTACCTGTCCAGTTGTGCAGAATATTGCTGTGAGGTTGTCGATGCCTTCACAGCTGTGGACATTTCCCCCTCACGCTTTCCCTGCAGTGCCCTGGGCACGTACAGCTGGCAGAGACCAAAGACAACTGAACTCTCACTGCATCAGTGACACTTTTCGTCTAAGGCTGTCTTCCTCAGGCTGCTTGACATTGTATGTTCGAGGCCAGCACTTTAAAATTCCTCTCCTCTTAATTTCACGGTCCGCTTTTTGCCTTGGTAAAGCTTTGGCATTCACTGTTCTGCTATTAAAATGCATTTTCTGGTTTGTTTTCATGGGTCTAAAGCATTTCTTTGGGGTAAGAGTAGTGAATAAAGAGATTTGTGCATGTAAGCATTCTGCAGTGTGTAGCATGTTCATTTCATGATCTGCATGTTTAATTGTCTGCTAGACACAGAGACGCCACCTCAGATTTACCTGATTGCTTTTTATTTATGTGTATGGGTCTTTTCTAGAAAAATGTTCATTCTAGCAAACTGCAAGCTCTATTCAGACATCTTGGTCATCATTTTTTATGATCTTTATTTTCCCAGAAATAAATGGATTTCAGAAATTTATACAAATTTAACCATTTCTCCCCAAATTTCCATGTATTCCTGAGATGACTTTGCTCAAGTTAGTGCTTCAGAAGATTGGGCAGATTTTGCAAATAATAAAGCTAATACCTACTAAGGCTTTTTGACTGGATTTGAACAAATATTATAAACCAAAATATGTCTGTATAGTTGCTTTTGAACAAATGAATTATTTCGGTCAAAAGGAGTTCAAGGGTTTGGGTGTTTTGTTGGGGTTTTTTGTTTATTTTTGTTTTTTTCTTGGGTGGTTTTCTTTGGTTTGATTTGTCGTTATTATTTGTTTGTTTTCAATATTGGGGTTTTTATGATGGGGTGCTCTGTTTTGGAGGGGGAGATTTTCACTGATAAAAAGGATAGAAGAATTAAGTCTGCCTAGAAAAAACCTTATCAGTACCTTATCAGGTATTTTCCTCCCAATTTTGATGTTAATTCTACTTCTCAGTCATGTTCATTTTTAACTGTAAAGAAACATATTGTTTCTGATTCCCCAGCCCATAGTTGTGTCAATATGCAGGAACTTGGAGAAGATGTGGACAAATGTCACAGCTAAATACTGTTTCCCAGTCTGCTTCTGGTTCTCTATCACCTCATGATGCTTTCTTTCATAAAATGGCAACAATTGTAGGATTTTTTTCAGACACAACAAACTTTCTAACTTGTAAAATTTATTCTGCTACTCAGCAGGAATCTTTGTAAGTTCCCTCCAGCTGAAGCACAGATTTAGGTACATTTGTGCAGTTCTATAATTTGCTTTCTCATCATCTTGTGATTTAATATAATTTTTTTTCCTACACTACTAAATTAGCATTCATTTAGAAAACTCAAGAAATTATGTAATTAAATGTGTTTAAATATAACAATATCAAAAGTCTTTGTGTTAGGAGGTTGTTTTTTTCCTGATACCTCTATGAAAAATAGGCAAATGGAAATACCACTGTTTCCTGCAGTAATTTGCAGAGAACTATGTGGGTAACTGTTCTACTTACATTTTGAAACCTATCATTTTCTCCACTAGTGCCAATCAGAAATCAAAGTGACTAAATTACACTGAAATTCAGTTCAACAAAGCACAAATATGTGGACTAAATAGCAGACAAATGGTCAATAACCTAAGATGAAAGTGGATAATGTACCATGTACCTTTCAGAAGGAACTGTAGCAATGTTTTTAACAGCTAATAACTTTTTTGTAAACTGCTAGAAATAAGAACACCCACAGGCAAGAAAACAAAACAAGCAAAACCCAAACATTTTTTAAAAATTCGCAGAATATTATTATCCTAAGCTAAAAATATTTGCTCTGAAATGACTTTAAATTGGTTATATGAGTTACTAAAATCACAATAAAAACATTCTAAATAAAACCAGCATTATTAGGATACAGATGGTGTATTTCTCATCTGGTGGATGTATGAAATATATTCTGAAGTTATGTTGTATCTTCTAAAATAATGGACTGTCTATCTTTTTTGTTCTAGCATAAAATCTTATATTATTTCTGAAAACCTGAAATCTATATGGCTCTAACGACCTTGATGTTTGTAAGGTGAAGAATATAATGACTCTCTCTTGTGATTTTCCACTTTACATTGCTACAGAGCTTGACATTATTGGTTTCCAGTTCAGAGCCAACACCCGCAGACAGGGCTGGAGATTGGTGGTTATTTCCCTTCACAGGCTTCTTAAGTCAGCAATTCAGTAGACATTCAGGAGCAAACCCCACATTTATAGGTGTAGTTAGTCAAATTTCATCCAAGTGCCTTACTCTTAATAATTTGTGAATTGATAATACAATATTTTTTTGAGAATAAGCCTGTGCTCATAAAGATATATGTCAGTTTCTCTGAGAGTAACTTTATGTATTGGAAAGTCCTACATTTTCAGGGAAGTAACAACAATAATCTTAGAAATGCCTAATTTCAATCTATCCAGGAAATAATCTATAAATGGCAAAATTATTCAAGGGGAGTAGATAAAGGAATCTAGTGCACATTCAAATAATGAAAATATTTTCAGTGGCACTGCATTTACCTGATGTATGTGCAAATTGTTCCACCTACTGCAGACAATTCTGAAATTCTAGAAGTCTACTTGGCATCCCAGAAGATCAGAACAATCCTCCAGTACCATTTCAATTTTTTTTTCTTTTTTAATGAGGAAACAACTTTTCTCACTTACAGTTGAGAAAGTAATAGTAATTACTCATTATTACTTTTATTACTTAAAAGTAATACTAATTACCAGATAATGCTGTTAATGATGCTTTACTGAGTTTTCCTGACAGAAACAATAGCCATCCAAAGGGATTTGAGCTGCATGAGCTTTCACTATTTATTTATTTATCCATTCATTTATTTGAATATACCTATTTGGCTAGTCTAGAAAAACGGTCATAGCTTGGCAGAGCAGCTGGCATCTGTTTGCTCCTGTAGTTCTATTCATGGTTACATTAGATATTCCTGGGCTTGCTGAGTGTTTTCTTTCCTGTTCCACCACAATATCAAAGTGTTTTATGTGGTGTGTGGTTTCTTTTTTTAGTAGTTATTTCTTTAGCAGATACTCCTGTCTTGTCTTTTATTTGGCCTGGATACAGAGTGGTTGGGTGAAAATCAGTCTTCATGGTAGTGCAGGAGACTTACGTGGCTAAAAGCAATTTGTAATTCATCACATGTCCCAACGAATATTTTTCTAGATTTTATATTCCTATGTTTTACTCTTTCATTCAGTATTACTTTTAACAACAGAGTTGGATAAAAGCGATTTAAAGCTAGTTTTAATTCTTTAAAATGTTTGCATGGTTCACTCATGCCAGAAATCTACATAGGTAGGGCAGGTTTCTTCAAGTGTGGTGCCTGAATGTATTTATTTCTAAGAATTTTTTTGTGCTTTGACTTTGAGTAATCACCTCAGTTATACTGTGCATTTGGTGAATGTTTTTGGGTAGCTTTTAATAATTCATAATTTCAACATGCTCAATGAGAGATAAGTTTTGATGGAGGTATGCTTGGTATGGCAGATTTGTTTATATTTTTTTCTCTTCACATTTTATGATATTCTGTGTGAGACATTTTAAAGACACTTTACATCTGTAAATGTATTTATATGATTGTGAAGTATTTGGGGATGTTTCTTTTTCATTTTGCATTGTACAGATATGAAATCATTATTTCCCTATAGGATAAAAAACCCCTTAATTTTATACTTCACACAAAATTAGACAATGCACAATCTTGTTGCAAAAAATTTTTATGTCCTAGTTAACATGAATGGTCCTCAGATACTGATTGCCCAGTCAGAGTAATGGGTGCAAATAAAATTTATTTATGAATGTAATAAATTTTGTAAAAGTCCTCTTTTTTCTCTAATAAATGTTATTTTATTGTCATTTATGTGATTGGCTGTGGTCTGGTAGAGTATCTTCAGCAAATGTTCAGCAAATAGCAGCAGTAGGGTTGAACAGGTTTTGGACACTGGTTGGGTGTTAACTTTTAATGTTTATAGTGTATTTTGGCTCACTTGCATGCTGCTTTTTTGCTCCATTAATAATTTTTTTTTCTAAACAGAGAGGCAACTAAGAACAAATAGCAGGTTCTGTGTGCTTATTTAGCACCCTTGCTTCCCATGTACATCACAAAACCAAGTGCTAGAGTGTGTATTCACACTGGATAACTTCAGGCATGTCAGTGTAACACCTGGGTTAAGAGCTGCTCTGAAAATTGTCAGATTAGATGCTGAAGCAGAAGGGTGCCTAATTGGATTCTGGACAATTTACTGAAACTATTAAAAATTTATACTAAGCACAGAAAAGAAGGAAATGCAGAGCTTGTAGAATGAACTTGAAGAAAAATAGTCAGTAAACTACCAAAACATTTGGACTGTTAGTGAATTTAACAGCCTGGATCGAAACCCTTTCTCTGCAATGTGTAGCACACTCACTACATTTCAGACTGCTTATAAATTTTTCTCACTTTTCTGCATTACAACTTAGTAGCCTTTTAACAAAATTTTAATGAATCTCAACAATCCTTTAAAACAGACAGAATAGAATGAACTAACTAAATAGATATCTACCTGAAGCTAGGATATAATTTCAGTTTAATTGCTTTTATCACAATTTCTAACACTCAAATAGCACAGAATAACAGATTAATGTTTTGAATTTATTTTTTGTTTTGTTTTTATATAACAAGTCCTGTATCACATTGGCCCCATTTTAATTGATTAATGCTTTGTTATGTTCTCTGGAATCTTTTGGACTGCCATCAGCTTTTCCTGCAAGATGCAGAGTTTCTCTCAGGAGATCTCCTTTGGGTCTTGATTAGATCTAGTGCTGTTTAGATAAACTTTCAGTGAGGCTAGAATTTGATATGCTTTACCTGTTACAAATTTCTCCTGCAAGGAAAAATAAGGGCAGGGATTATGAAGAGAACAGTAAAATTAATGAAAATATCAGAAATGAGTGACCTTTGCTGCCTGAGCCAATGAGGGTTTGGTGGGGATAAATGTCATTCAGGAACGGAGACCTTCAGCTGCAAGAATTCACGTGGCCTTTATCTGGCCACAGTCCTACCCCACCCCTGGCCTTTCAAAGACAGGAATCAGTTAGGAACTTGTCACGGGAGAGTGGTTTGATCTGAATGCAATCATTAAAAGTGATTCTGGGAGTCACTGGGACACACGTACTTTGTGTATGCAGTGGGTGTGGTGCCTGTAGGAACAGCTGCAGTACGCCTTTAGTGCCAGTAGAAAAATCCGTGTGGTCTGCAGTGTCAGGAAAATAGGCAAAGATTATCATGAAGATGTTGTCACTCCTGCTGTAGTTTCTCCTAGTGACTTGAAGGCAAATACTTGGCAGGTGGTCCTGCAAGATCTCCACTCATCTTTAGAATAGATACAACTTTCGAAGGCTGCACATCTCTGGTTATAGAGATGCTAAGACAATATAGTGACCATGAACTGAGATGAAAAAACTCAGATTTCGTTGAAATACACTGTTTTTCAATACCTACAAAAGTTCATCTGCATTATATTAACATTAAAACCTACCTCCATTATAATTATTTCATGGACACCCTTGGAGAGAACAAAGGTAATGTACTACACTTTTGTAAATAACAGATTCCCTTTGTAGAGTCATCAGTACAGTCATTTATCTACTTCTCTTTTTTTTTAACGATGAAAAATTACTTGAAGCACTTCAGCAAAACCTCAGTTTGGATGAAGGAACTCTGCACACCTTTTAAAAATTATACTTCATTGTCTGGATTACATCTGTCAACAGTCACACTTTAAAACATTTCAAACATAACTCCAAATTTTTAGATGCTACAAAATTAATCTGCCCTATCTCATATGCTTGCCGTATTTTATATCCCATTTGTAACTTATATCAGTTGACTTGAAAATATGGTAGATGGTCTTCATTAGTATTAAATTTTTAATACATTTTTAATAAGATTTTTACTTTGGCAGATGGTTGCGTTGCTAAATAGTACAGCAAAATTTTTGTGCAAATGGAGCTTCCTAACTGAATCCAAATAAACCAGTTTCACTTTGTTTTCTTCCAGTTACTTAAGCAGAGGGTATACTTACTGATATATTTACTGATACTTATTGACATTTGTCCTCTATTAATCCTGTTCTCAGCTCAAATACCATTTTTACTGCTGCGTTTAGGGGGTTCTACTTCTGGACCAGGATGAAGGGAGAGTTGTTTCATGAAGCTGCAATTTACAGAGGGAGATGGAAAAGAAGGGTTTGGTTGTGTGTGGAGGAGCCCTGCAGAGAGGAGTGGTTTGCAGCAGAGGTGCTGCAAAACTCCGGTGCCAAGGGTGGTTTTGCAGCAGGCCTTCCCTGGGCTGTGAAGAGGTAGAGGTGAAAGGTGCCTGCTGGCAGGCAGAGCTCTCTTGCAGTGCAGAGCAGGGATCCTCTGCTTGGAATGGCCTCCAGGCCTGGTGCCACTGGCTTACTGTACTCCTCAGGCTCATTTGGGGCTGTCTGGCTGTGCCCAGCATGTAGGAGCCTGTTGGGGACAGGGAGCCAGGCTGGCAGCAGGAGCCCTGGTGCAGTGCTCTCACCTCACTCCGGGCTCTCACCCTGACCCTCAAGGTCCGGGTACCTTTGCTGCTGAAGTTTCTGATTTATAGAAAGGAGTTAATGGCTTTGTTAATGTCTGACATTCTTTTGGTATTCACAAGGGCAGAAAATTTGCTTAGTGTGAGTAAGTACTGTGCAAAGACTGAATCTCAGTCTTATGAATTGATAAGCCAATACAGCAGAATAATATTGAGGTAACACTAAGGGTTACCAGGAAATAATCCTTACAGGTTTTGGGGTCACAGACTGTGTGCAATGTAGGCTTTTCAATGTTCATGGACCAAAGAGAGGGAAGTAGAGAGGTTTTAGAGATTTGAGTCTGCATGGATATGCTTTTGTGCTGTGCTCCACCTCTGGGGGGATATGGCATCTTTGGTCTTGGGTTAGTATTAGCTTGGCATCCCAAGGGCATGGAAGGAGCCCAGAGGGAATGCACACATTTTCCATCTAGGTTAGATTTCTGCTGTATTTCAGTAGATAATTTTCCTTCTGCTTAACCCTTCATGATACTATTTTAATAAGCAAGAATTTTTAGTGATGGAAGGTTTCCAATTAAGTCAGCCACATCCTTCATTTATTTTGAGATTTATAAATATACCTACAAGTTTTCAAACTTTCTTTTTCAGCAATTTTTTAAGGGATAGCTAATTTATTTCAAAAGTGGATTAACTCTTTTAAAAGCCCCTTTTTATCGCACCCAGCTACCAACTAGAATTGTGTATTTCTTCTTTCTTACCAGATATCTTCTATATTGTAACTGTGATTACTATTATTACCTGAAAGTCCTTGCATAATTTTTTTGTATAGATGTCATCTCACTTTCTAAACCATATACAATCTTTCAATGGAGATTTCTGTCAAGGGAAATACCCTGTTATTTTTCACCTCCATAACACATGCAAAATGCATATTATTCAAAAAGTAGAAAAGGGATAAAATTATTTTCCTTTCCACAGTATCAACAACAAACTGCCTTATATATGTGTGGAGAATTATGGCTTTGGCCACACTTAAGCGTCATGGAATATTTTCTGTATTCTTCTTCCTGATTAAAACATTTTTCACACTTGGTAACCCTTGAAACTTTTCAGATAGTAACTTTTTAAAGAAATAATAAGGAAGAATGTCTTTTATTATAGTTTACTGATGTTCTTTTAAAATTATGTATAACGTGACAGTTACAATTTTCTTTTAGATGCAGTAGATTGTGTTTAGCAATGACCTTTAAATGTTCTCATCATAGTACATTTTAGTCACTGCTTCTAATCCTGCAGAAAAAAAAAAAGGAAAAAATGTCTGGCTAAAAATACACCTAATAATATTATAAATAACATAAAAGATAACTTTGGCCTTTTTCAAAGCTCTTAACCTGTCAAGCCATAAGCTGCAAATGGTATTACTATGCAGGAACTCCAGGTTTTGCCAAAACCTTTGAGAAAAATGAAGGAGATAGCTGGTATTAATGACTCTCAAAATTCAGGAGAACTTGTGCAGAATAAGTTGCTTCTAATAGGCATCAGCTCTTTATTTTTGTCAGAGAAGAGCAGTAAAGAATAAATTGTTCCCTTTTTCTTTCTATTTTTATAGTGTTTTCTGAAATACAATAATAGACTAGGGAGACATACACTTAAATGTTGTTCTTGATCATGGTAAAAAGAACAGTCCAGTTCATTTTATTACTTAGGGTTAATTTAACCTTTAATATAAGTAGCTAATATTATTCATACTTTTCAGTTGATAGCTTTCCAGTTTGGCTCTCCATTCCACTTTAAAGTGCAGTTTCATCAATTCAAATGTCATCTTGACAACAGAGGGGGTCAGATTTAACTGGTTCAAAGAAACTTAACACAATATCACTTCTAACTCAGCTTGTACATGAAAAGAAAAATCTTTCATGGTCCCTCTTTTGCATATGGATCTGAATGTACGTATTATTCTTGTTAGGTTGTTATCCTAGTGCTGTCTTGCAGACAGCAATCCAGAAATAATAACTGAGAAAGAAAGCTCAGTGAATATCAGTGAAGAATATGAGTGATGATCACTCATCAACTAAACATCATCACTTAACAACTAAATCCATGTTCTCTGTTTCATATTTGACAAAAATACATGTTTTTGCAGTTTGATTTTGACAATATGGTAATAAAATATTTAGGCAAAATGATCTAAGTTTTGGTGAAAGACAGCTGTGAATCAAGAATAATTCTTTGTTGGGTGTTGTCTCTGGTATGCAGCAATCTTGTTTTTGAAAGATCATTCAGGGCAGAAAGTCAGTAAATTGAGTAGGAGGGGGTTAAAAGAGGACCACATGCATCTTTTGATGCCTTATAAATTGAACTGTGTGACCTAATTGAATGAAAAATTAAGTTATCTTCAGTAACCTGTTAGTAACACATTAGTTACCTATTAGTAGAGACAGATTTATATGACTAGTACTGCTCCTACTGAAGGAAGTGATGAAGCTCCACTCATTTAACTTTAATAAGGAAGGTTTAGTCTCATATTGGGTATTTAGAAAGATTTTTATTTGCAAATTGTGATTAAATTCTGTCTTGATAAGGTTCCTCTGAATCTTCACAATAAAATTATTGCCCATCTTGAGGAGGCTGGAAATGCAAGTCATCAGTCAAGGTCCCAACAAGGTGATAAAAATGTTTTCTCATGCACAAGTGCAAGGTGCCCTCAGTGCCTATGACTCCCCATAGAGTTCAGGAAAAGATAACAAGCACTTCTGTTATTGCTAAATCCTAGCAATAGTTGGTGCTAAACCTAGCCTGCAGTTGGTGTTTGTATTTTGACCTCTTCCTTTTAGATTCCTCCCTGAAAATTCTAAACATTTCCTTTCTTTCATCTCTTTCATCCTGTGCACATGTTTTTCTTTATTCTATTGTAGTAAACAGCATAAATAGGATGTCCCATATACTTTTGTATGGTACAGTTTGAAGGCATGAGGGTGCACATTATTTGGAGAGGAACACTGTCTGCAATAGTTACAACACAATGTGAAAGCACCACCACAGTCAGCTCTGATGTTCCCAAAGAGTGTTTGGAGTATATTTGGATCTTGTTATTCCTTGTCATCCACTTGTCATTAGGATATGAACAGATACTGCCTGTTCTCAAGGTGGAAAACCACAGCCATTCTCCAGGTGATCAAACTGCCATTTGTCTTACATTAAAAATAAATTTTAAAACAAGGTAGATGGAAAGCATGGAACACATGACCTAAAATTAAAGGTCTGAATGATGTAATACAGTTTAAATTTCTTATTTCAAGACACGGACCAAATTTATGTTAGGAATGAATGGTACAACTGCCTTTAAAATTAATAGGGTATTTTTTTCCTTTTTTTATAGGTTGGAACGTAGCCCTCAGGTTCACATGACCTGCTGCTTCTTGATAAAAACTAGCTCTTGGTCTTTAGTTATCTACCGATTACACCAAACTAATTTCCACTAATGACAACTCTCAAATCATCCTTCACAAGTGTTTTGTGTAATTTCTTTTTTGGCCTTGGGCTTTCAGAAACATACACCAAACTGACTGTAAATTAGCTCTAGAGTAAAGAACAAAATATTACACAGAAATGTGACCCTGTAATAATTAACAAGGTGCCCCAGAGGGTTCTATGTATTATGATACTCTTTTCTCTTCAGATACATTAGTGGCCCTTGCGATTCCTTGTAGATTCCAAAGTTGCTTTTATGCAGATGACTTTGCAATCTGCATTAGTGGACCATCTGTCACAGACCTTCCAGTTGAACCAAAATGTGTTTTGAACCTTGTGCAATTGATTGCCTAAAAAATTGATTTTAACAAGTTGTTCCTATTTCATCTTGAGTTTGAATTCTGACATATTTTTTGAAAAATATTCCATTTACATGTTTGATTTCTTTTAAAGGGTTTAGGGATTCTTGCCCATTTGTTTTTATAGACATAACTTTTTAGCCTTTAATGCATTTACATAATTACTTAATCAATTACTGTCAAATAAGACATGATGTTTGTGTGAAAGATATTTAGGATTAGTTTTCTGTTTTTCATTGCCACAAATTCATTTCAGTGATCATATACACGGTGTAACTTCTGTCATTTTACTTGAAATTCAAACGATGTGCTTTATTTCTGTTTATTTTGTTTTTTACCTTTGTGCTTTTTCCGAGAATTCATGAATAGACTGATTATGCTGATATGAGGATTTTATCTATGTTACTTTCCATTTACTCATAGTCTCATTAATAGGAACATGCATGTTTGCATGGTTGAGTGTAAGTAAGACTGCAAGTTTCTGAGATATGGTCCTAATTACAATTAATTTAACTAGTAACTTACTGGTATTCAGTGATCTGCAGTTGACTTGTCATTTTTATAAAGTCCTAGATATAACACAATGGACATGAACCAAAATGGACATAAAACACATTCTGGATATATTTTCTAAACTACTTCCATTTTTTGCTGGTTTGGGGTGTGGGGTTTCTTTCTACTGCTTATTTTTAGGTACTAACATAGGAGGTTGTCATTTGAATAAAGGCATGAAGGTCTCCTCAGGGTTTTCATCATGTTTAAATAAATTGAATTGAATTGATTTAGTGTTCCTATTGCAATTTGTTAAAACTACTCAGGCTTTTGAGGGTTGTAATGTCACTGGGCTTTATTATGAATTACAAAAAAAAAAAGGGAACTTCTCAGCAGGTTGCTTTGACATTAGTTCAACCATTGTATAATATGCGCAAAATTCTCCCTTCAAGGCAAAATCTTTGATTCTGTTTAATTGCATACTTTATATTGCTTCAGAAAACAAAACAAGTAAGCAAGGTAATTTTTAGTTTCCTTATATAATTCTTAGTTTTTAATCAAGAGTCTCCATTAAGTAATTATAATAAGAATCTTTATTATAGTAATAAAACCTCAGCTATGGTATTTCTTAGTCCATCAAGAGAAGAAATAACATGACTTTCTTATGTCCAAATGTTGAGCCACCTAGAAACTAGGAAAATTGGCTCCACCTATGACATGGGAGATGGCATGCTGGAAATCAGTGTTAATGAAAATTCTTTGGAGCCAGGGTAGAAAACGAGTCCACCGTTGTACTGATGGCAAATTAAAAGGGCCAATATGACTTAAGGCTTAGAAGCAGAATAATAACAAAATGCAGTGGGAGGATGGATACTGCCTTTGTATGAACAGGACAACTGAATTTTTGGAATACTAGGATCCCTTTTGGAAAACATGCTTTGAGAAAAGTGTTATAATGTTAGAATATTATACATTATAATATTAGAAAGGTTTGAAGAAGAACCACAAATGTGGTGGTAAGATTGGGAGTGAAGGACTTTGAAACTGTCTGGAATCAATTCAAGGAAACCCTCCTGTGTGTGGCAAAGGAACAAAATATCTGATTGCAATAAATACTTGCTAAATTGAAATAAAATTACTGCTAAATAAGTATGAACTATTGACTGGTTTTATAACAAAAAGTTTTGTTCTGGAAAATTCCTAAGGAATGAGACATTCTTTGAGATCCATTTTTTTTAACCCCTTTTTACTCTACTATTGTATTGAAAATATCTAAAAGGTTTTCATAAAGTAGCATTTTTAAAATACTCTAATTTAGACTAAATAAAATATAAAATGCCTGTCTCTAGTATATTCTTGATGGCATCACTCTGATTTATTACTACAGTCTCTTATCTCAGCAACCATTCTTTGATAATGTGCAGAAGTGGAACAATAAATTTCTGGTATAACATCTGAAAAACTGATGCATTCCTGAATTTAATTTAGCAGTGTGTGGTTTGTGTGTGTTGTGGTGGTCTTAGGAAATCTGTAGCCAGTGGGAAAACACAGACGTTTTCAGAGGGGGGATCAGGTTACAGATGGCTGGGTTATGACACAGGGATGCTGTCTCTCACAGCAGGCCTTGGGGTCCTGGGTGACAAGCCTCATAACTGAACTGGAGTTCAACCCTAAAATTCAGAACCCTCATCTCAGTAGTATTTAGCTGGCAGAAACTCATCAACACGTTTTCTCTTGGATTCAACCTCTAAATCATGTTAAGGATCTCAGCATAAAGATACATATCCAAGGTTACATGGCAGCAAAAATGTGACTCTCCAGGTTGATATCCTTCCTACCAGCCACTATTTGCTCACACCCTAGTGTGCCCTCTGCCTTTTTCCTTTTTTTTTTTTTCTTTTTTACCAACATGAGGAGGAATCTAAATTACTTACTGGTTGTGACCTACTCCTGAGAAAGTACTGAAACTAAAATAGTTTAGGCATCATAGAACACACCCAGAAATATAAGGCCTGCCAAAGTAATGCTGTAGCAAGGAGAGTTCCTTGTTTCAGTGTCAGCAAATAAATGAAATAAGTGATGCTGTATTACACTGCGTTAATGAGACCATGATATCTATGCCCTCTATGCTTTAAAACAGATATTGAAACATTAGAAAACATTCCTGTGGGAGCTACAACAATGATTTAAGGTTAGAAAACCTGACAGGGAATGAAAGACACGAAGCTCTATAGTTATTTTATTTAATAAATCCCTACAAATGCTGAGAAGTAATTTAATATATTTATTGATATTTCCATGGAGAGAGAATTTCTGATGGCAAATAGCTCTTTAATCTATTTGATAAATATATAAGAATCTGAAGGTGAAAATATTCAGATTTTAACTGGGAACTTTGGGAAAGTTATCAGTGGGTGCATTTTCACTCCAAGTATTTAAATCTAGAGGGGTGTTTTTATGTTTTGGTCTGAGTTTTATTTGTTTTTAAAAAAGGAAATTTTATAAGTTCTGGATTGGTTATGGACATTTTTATTTGAAACTATGTTACAGGACACAAGTGTCAGGTGATGACTCATGACAACAATTTTCTTTTCTTACTTTCCTGAAATATCATCGCGGTAATTTGCAAATGATACACTATTAAGATGCAGAAATTGTGAGCTTTTCCTTTCTTTTAGAGGGCTGCTGTCTTATGGATTTATTAGCATGAAAAAAGCAGTAAAATTCACCAAGGGTGAAATCCACTCCTGGCAGAAAGCCAGAAAAGAGAATGTGCTCTAGTTATATTGTGCTTGAGACCTGTTATGACATGGCTTTGTTGAAAAAATGGTGGGGCTAGGATTCTTGAAGAATTATTCTCCAATGATTTCTTGTAAGCTGTGCTGATACCACTGTTATATCAGAACATCTCAGAAATTCAATTAATTTACAATCTGTAGCACTCACGAGGAACTATTATTTTCCCAGACAGAGTTGAGTGAGATTAAAAAGTTTTCCCAAGGTCATTCTCAAAGTTACTACTGAGGTAGGCACTAACCAGAGCCAAAAGAAAATAAATTTTTTATTCTATTAATTTAAACTTTTCTTTGTGGAATATAGAACAGAAGCAATTGAAAATTATTATTAAAATTTATTACAAGTCTGTATGTGGATAAAAGCATTATGGTTTGTTAAAGTATTTTTCCTTGAGCTAGAGTTTTTGAACTTGTTTTGTACATAAAAAAAATCCCAAACAAATGACATGTCCTATTCAAAAAAATGGTCGATGTTTTGCTGTTAGGCAAGAAATGTTTAGGTTTTTTGTTTGTTTTTTTCACTAAACAGAGTTTTTGCAAAATCATCAAATCTGCAGGTATTCCTGTTAGAAAGAAAATAGCTTTTTTTTCCAACTTTTTTTTTCCTTCGCTTCTAATGAAACAGTTATATATGCTGGTTTCACAGTCCAGTTCCTTAACTGAAAGTTAATTCTCATTTTTTAGGGAACAGTTATAGATATATGGTTTTAAAATAAATAAAAGGTGTAAGATTTAAAAGGAGAAACTTTGCAAACTTTGATTCATGGTTCATTTTATAGGCATTATGTTACTTTTTTCTTTTTATAATTTTTGTAAATTTTGAATACATTGTAGTGATAATGATAGAAAATGTTATCACTTCGGTATAGAGGTAGTTTTGCAATCAGCTTTAATTCAGACAATTGAAAATACATCCCGTATTATGGAAGACTAGGATCTTGATACCTTTACCCAAGGTATCAAGGTTCATTGGGTTGCCATTAGGTTGCTTTTAGGGTGCCATTTTCCTTTTGGTGCAAGAGGCTTCCATTCAGCTGCACCCTCAGGCTCATTGTGTTTGTTTTTCGAGAGATACAGATATACCATGTAAATATTTCAGTCCAGCCCTCTGGGGTTTTATAACATTTTTGACAGGAAAATCTAACAGTGTTTAAGATGATTAACTCCAGATGAACAAGGGACTGTCATAACATAAAGAGTTCTGACAATATCAGTTGTAAAAGTAATTTGACTTCTAAGATAATGAAATGCTAGAAGGTGCGGGAAAAAAGAATGGAATGGAACTCTTTGCACCTCCTTTTGCTCAAATTTCTTTTTTTGGAATTAAAGTGTAATTCTGTGACACACAAAGCACAGACTAATGAACAGACCTAGTAAAGTTTTGCCCTATGTTGACTCAGTTCTGAAAGACTGAAAAGGGCAATGTTGGTTTTTCTTGAGTACATCTTTTATAAGAATTATTCACAGTTTAGTTCAAGATATTTACAGGCTTTGCAGGTTTTTCTTGTTCTCTTGAAACACTCTTTTTTTTTCCCCTGCCAGTTCACACTGTTACCAGTACAAACCAAATTTTTTGACATTCACATCTGGAATTTGGAATACATTTACATTAAGTAGTTGAAAACAGTTGTAATATATTCTAATTTCATATATAACAATGGATTTCTATGAAGCATTAATAAACCACGAACGATCAAAATAATAATAAATACCAGGAAAAGTGATTTATAAATATATGCTGTTTTTTACATCTGTGTGTATGCCTATTTTTTATAAAGAACTTAATTACATACTCACCTTGAATGCTGGTGTATTTTTAGACTTGTTTTGCTACTTTGCTGCTTTGATTTGCAATAGATTTAGATTTCTTTTTGTAGCTCTGCATCTGCACTTAGATAGAGATGGAGTTTGAAGGTAGGCATGGATAGCAAAGTTTTCATACATTTTGAATTGCTTTTCTGCAACAAAATGTTGTCTGGCAAAATTCCAGAAAATACAATAGTACTTGACAAGGAGACTGAGACTCTTCTCATTCTTTAATACTTGTACACTCTGTCTACTTGAATTTCATCATTACTCTCAGAGCTGAAGCTGAAACTCCTGTTCCCTTTCTGTGCAATCCAAAGGAAGGAGGGGAGAGCATTTTTGGTTTAAGCCCCAAGTAACAGAGAACCCAAGGGAAGCTGCAACCGAAATGAAATGTTGGCCTGTGAAATTCAAGCATTTGAACTCCAAATCAATAGGTAACTGAAACAATTGCTTGAAATATGGGTATTGGCATGGTTTATCACACAGTGCCAGGATATGTTATGGACTCACCACAACACATTTGCATAGTGGAAATAGACAAATAGACACTTAACTGGATGAAAGTTACTCTTTGTCTTACAAAAGTATTTTGATATTCAAGAAGAAAAAGAATACAAAAATAGACACCTACATATTCATAGGACTGTGCAGGAATAAAAAAAACCCAAAAAACCAAAAGGTGCTGAGCCACCCTCTCTCACTTCTAATATTGAAAGGACAAGAGGCAGCAATTGCAAACTACAAGGGAAATAAAGAAAATCACAATGTTTAAGATCTGGAGTGTTGCCAAGAGAGACTGCAAAACCCTCCATCCTTAGAGATATTTAAAATTAATTATGTAAATGTTCAACTATATACATTATGTGGTTATTTATTCTTTGCTTTTGATCACCCTCTACTGCCCTTTGGTCAACTGCCAAATAATTCAATAGAATAATTCAATAGAATAAGTACTAACAGTAGTAGCTACTGAAAACTTCTTTATTTCCTTGAAATAATTCTATAGAATTTACTGGTACAGATAGCTAATTTTCTAAATTACAGTAAAACCAAATGCTTGAAATAGAGAGCTTAGAAAATAAATTGTCAGGAAATGCTTCCTTTCACATAAAAATGATTAAGAGGGATATAACTTCATGCTCAAATACAGCATATTGTAATTAGTTTACTCTATCTTTCTCAAGGGAAAGAAGGTAAAGCACTAAAGTATTATTTCCAATGGAATTCAATCCTTTATGATGTACACAGCTTTTCAGTAGTCGACGTGTAATGTCCAATGTTTTTGCAGAAGCCTAACCTGCTCACCTGATGTTATTAAAGAATGCTATGTTGTTTATTAACATTAACTTACTGATTCAGTGAATTAATTGGAGCATTGAACTGTCTTTTTAGGAAATTACAGTGGAGTTTTACTACGAATCACATAGCATAAAATCATAACTCAGATTTCACAGCATATGTTTCTTAATAGGCTTAGTAAGTAAAACAGTGTGATGGAATACTCACAGTAGACTTTCAGCTGATTTCAGTGCACTGACCTACACACTTGTTTAGGGCTTCTATATATGCCAATATCTCGTGCTCCAGATGTCCAATAAGGATTCTAAATCTGTCGGAGACTTAGTGACTCTGTGACTCAAATGATATCTGTCAAAATATTTTAGGAGGGTTTTAAAAAACAGTTTAGTTTGTCAATTCTTCCATTTCATGCACATTCTTCTATTCTTCTAAGAGGAACTTGATAAAGCTAGTCAGAATAGAAAATGAAATTACACAAAACCAGCAATTCTTCTAGATTATTGTAATCTGGTCCCTAGACTCTCTTGCATGATTGAGTATATCCAGGCAGTTTATCTTGTTTTGATGAATGGGATAACCTGTGGAAACATCTAGTTTTACAACACAGGTATAAAGAAAGCGTTCTCTTACTTGATATTCAGAGAATACTCGAAGCACTCTGTCGAGAATAGATGGAAAGTTAAGGCAGAAAGGTTGACCAGGCTTATGTAAGGCTTAAATTGAATACTAAATGGTGAGGAAAAACTGGAAGAATCAGAAAATTTGTATTCTATTTCCAAATATATTTTATTACTCTATCTAAACTTCCAGTTTTAAATTTTAGCATTCCATACATGCCTATATACTGCCACAGGGACTTTAAAATGAAGATTGCTAAATAAATTAAAGGGATTTCTTCAATTTTACCTGTTCAGATAAAACTTACATACATTACAATGTATGCATACATATGTACATTATATGTTACTCTTCTGTTTCAGTGGTAAAGGATGATGACGGGGAAGAAAATCCTCTAATTTTGAGAAATAATTGTTTAAAACCACATTTATTACTTCAGTAAAACTCAGTAATATTCAGGAAAAATGCTTTCATATCCCATGATCTGTCCTCAACAAAATACTAGCTCAGCATTCCTGGACTTATTGACATTAAACTCTAAATGATAGGGGTTTTCTCTCAAGAATTACTGAAAATTTATGTGTTAAAAAAGTTTTAAAAACTTTTAGCAATACTCTTAGCACAGTACACATACAAAAATTCAAACAGATTATAAATTGTGATTAAATCTAAGACTAACAAATCAAGTATTCTATCAGCGTATCGTTTTGGTATTAAGGATAATAGCGGAAATAATACAGATTGTGTGAGGAGATATTTATTGAAATTAATCATTTTAATTATTCATAATAGTTTAATGCTTGAATTAAATTAATTAATTGTATCTATCATACTTTGATGTGGGAATCTTCATGCAGCTGATAAGTGATTATATTAAATTATCTAGAAATAGGATTCTAATATTTTAAATATCAAGTTCTCAGCCTATATCTCCGGGTGCCCTAAAATAATTTGCTAATATTCATAGCTTTGTGGATTCTGTAATTATAAAAAAAAACCCCAAGCAACTAAACCTTATGACTTTTTACTTCTGTAGCTGAGGTTCCTAAATATATTAGAGCTTTATTACTAAAATTTTAACTGTAAATTTGAGAAGGGTGGACCTCATAACTTTGTCCTTTTTCACCTTTTCATTCTTAGCCTGTTTTAGTGTACCCATCTTTGCATTATGGGGGATCAGTGTGGGTTTTTAGGATGTTATCCTAAAAACCTAACCCTAGTTCAGAGTGCATTTCTGCTTGAAAAAGATGAGCCTGACAGATTCTGACTTTGGAAAAAATAAGCTTGTTACTTAGCCAATTTCATTATATTTGGTCCCTTCTAATTTGCTATTCTTTGTGTGTCACAGAATAGGTAGCAACATACCATGTAAAACTGTATTTGTCTTCACAGCTATGCCAGAACCTGACTAATCTTGGCCCTTTAAAGATACATTTTTAGGGGTCCAATCCAACAACTACAGGTATCAGATATCAAGAAATTTATACCAAACCTAGCAAGTGCTGTAGCACTGCTAAATTAGAGGTTATTCATGTAACAAAATACAAAATTTAAACAAATAATTTCTATGTAAAACGCAACCTTAAATGAGTCCGACAACTACTAAAAGATTTCAAAGATCTTTTTAACAGTTGTTGGAGCTGATGAAATTCTTGAGCTGTTGTTCAAGGAATCACAGAATGGGTCAGGTTGGGACGGACCACTGTGGGTGATCTGGTCCAACCCCTCTGCTCAAGCAGGTTCATCCTAGGGCACCTGGCACAGGATCCTTTCCAGGCACTTCTCGAATATGTTCCTCACTTGATCAATAAAATCTTATCTTCCTCTGTGAAGCATGTTCTTCCTGTGTCTTTGAGCTGACAGTTTCGCCATCAGAAACACAGAGTGGAAAAGAGCAGGATTACTAAATCCTGAGGGTTCTTTCCCCTGCTTCCCCCCC
>VWZN01002264.1:47340-71905 GCA_013396955.1 Regulus satrapa
GTAGGCTTCCCCATACAGTATTTAAAAGAAACATTTGATTTAATAGCAGTTGGAGAATGTGAAATCACCAGTATTCCCTGTTGTGTGGTATCCAGACTTGATTCCATTATTTATAAATTTATGCTACTAGATGGGGGACATCTTTAACATTTATTTGTCCATGAATATACAGATATGCATAAATTGTCTATTTTCTGCAAGTATTCTTTCCCAATTTCATCTGTGAATTAAACCAGGCATTTTAAAATGATAGTATGGCTTAAATTATACAGCAAATACTTATTTTTGTATGGTGTACCTTCTGTTTGTATTTTCATTCTGAAGGTGTGCTGACTGCCTGAGGTTCACTGCAAATTACCTACCTGTTATTCATAGTGCAACGCCTAAGTAGACTTTTGTTGTGGTACTGGAGCAATACTTTGGAGGAAGAAGTTTTGCCATAAAAATAGAGGCTTTCACTCTTTCAAAAATAGTCTGTAGGCAATTATTATTTTATCATCACTTTTTGTCACCAGTAATTTTGGCTAAGCTCTATAATCTCTATTCATCTATTGAAGAAGACAAGTTAGTCATATCCACAATTTTCAATCCATATACAAGTTTTCTCCAAGATGGACTATTCATTGTGGCTACATATTTTCTTCATAACAGGGTGTATAACATGTGCTCCATGCAGGTGTCTGGGTTAATGTTGAAACTGCTGCTTTCAGCAGAACTTAATTGCCAGTGCAGACACCCATTACAGCTCACCTGCGTGTTTCCGTACGTTCAGGGCACACTGTCTATTTTCCCACAGCTTTCTGTGGGAATCTAGCCTGCATAAAAGGGCCAGGAAGCAGCTTTGGTACGCTCCAGGCAGTTTTCCTGGAATGCTTGGCAGGTTAGGTCTATTGGTCTTTTCTGACCTAGGTTCTAATAGAATCCCTTGTTACTCTTCACATCCCTTTTAAAGTCCTCTTATATGTTTGCCTTATCTTTCCTAATTCTACCCCTACACCAACAAACCATATTCCAGCACTCTCCCCAGGCCACGTGCCCCTGCTTCCACTGTGCACACCTTTTTTATTCCTCACTTTGAGGAACAGGTCCATGTTCATCCAGAATCTATGTATTCAGAGAGAAAGAGTGGTGAAGAAAGCAGAGCAATGAAAAGGACATTGTGCCATTGTCCTGTTTGTTCTGGATTCCAAATGGATTGTGGGTCAGTGAAGGTCAGGAATTTAATTCTTAAGAACAAAGATTTTGTGATGGTCCTGAGTGAAATCTGAACCATAACATCCACTTCATTAATAAGCGTTTCCAGTTAGACGCTTCCCTCCTTTTCCCCTTTCTTAGATAAGTTTGTTGGTGAATTTTGTTTGAAATATTTTCTGTGTCTTTCCCTTTGTGTTGCAAAATGCAAATCTAATTACAAATACCTTCAATTTTGTATTTTTTGATCTTTTATTTTTACCTTAGCTAGTTCTTTATGTACACTGCCTGAAAATGGATTTTTTGGAAGCTTTTCAGCACTCAAAGGTCTCATATTATCTGTTGGTTAATGTCTCTGATTTCTCTATTGATCTACTATCTTTTTTGTCTGCCTTTCATTTTTAAGCTATCTCAAAGAATATCTATCCCTTTCTTTTACTGGTTACACAACAATGAGAAAATTGTTCTCCAAAATAAGCACAATTGATGCCATTTTTTGCTTGTAATTACTTATTTGATCTGTCAGTCATCCCACCAATTTCAAACACAGAAATAAAAGTTGGGCTAGAGAAAAATAGAATGAGGGTGAGTACTCTTTAGCCTTCTACACAAGGCTATAAATACAGAGAGATTTCTGACTGTAACTTCTGTCATATCTTTGAATAATGCACTTTAAACACAAAGGTTTTATGCATGATTTAGCAACTGAACAAAAAAAGGAGATTTGGAATATTAAAATGTTTAAAAGGCAAAAAAAATCATTTTATACAAAGAAAGAGCAAGTCTGTAAGGAAAATGTTACAGATATTTTAAAGAAGAGAAAAATGTAAAAGAGAAATAGAAATTTCTCTAGTGTCTTAAATTAAGGGGATATCATATTACAAACATTTTCTTGATCATTTTTCCTGGAACAATTTCATGTTTTGCACTTAATTAAGTGCAGGTATAGTTTTTATATGGCTTTCCATTTTCTGTATATGACAAGCTGAATGGGACTGCAATAACAGTAACAGAAACAGCTGTGTTAGCACTCCAATTCTGAAGGAAAAACAACTGTACATCAAAAAAACAATGAATCTGAAGACAACTGGCTCCGCATGTTGGAGCATATACAGAAAAACCCTTCCAGTTTATGTGTCTGCACACATAGAAGATGGTTAACATTAAAAGAGAGGACCGAGGAAATAATTATATTTGAAATATCTGGAGCAATCATGATGACATGCACACCATGACACTATGTAACACTTGTCATTCTCCTTCCCAATTTTCTTTCCTGTCATTTTGCTATAGTGTTATACCTGAATCTACCAAGTAGACTCCTTGGGGGCAAAAGCTCTGTCTTAATTTATTTTGCAAACTGCCAGCAGTCTTGGGGTGCTGTAAAATAATATGCTGGATCTCATTAGCTTGCAGATGCATTTTGATACAAGTAACAGCATGTGATTAGTTTGCTAACAAGATTAATCAAAATCAGGGTTTTTTTCCCCATTATTTCCTGTTACCTTCTCCTCTCTCTGTGCAAACCTGTGTGCATATGGACTTTTACAAAAATACTTCTTTGTTAGAACTCAGTCCTGCATATTTGTTAAAACAGGGTATAACTGGAAAACATTGATTTCTTTCTTTCAGTATGGCTAATGCTTAGAAGGAAACACAGGTGCTCAGAACCTCAAAGGATTTTCTCAGAAATTCAGCCTGTTTATGCTTCACTCAGACAAAACTTGTGATGAAATCAGAGCAGCTACAGCCTCTAAGTCCATGAAATTCTGCTGTTTGGAGAGTATCATATCTCAGCTGATGACTCAGTGGGAATTGACCTTGTGTGGTACAGGGTTTCTTCATCTTTTGTTAGCTTCAGTGGGAATTGAGAGGTGCTTAGTACATGATGGTACGTAGCAGTAGAAATTTAAATGCCCAAATCCCCAAATATTAAGACTGAGTAATAGTAGATGTTATACCTGCCTAACAGTGAGATGTCCTCAAAACAGGCAATTGTGCTTTCTCTTCTCTCAGTTTAGTGATCTCATGGAAAACAAGTGTTTTGGGGACCTTTGTAGCATTTTTTATTACATTGAAATTACAGATTAACACCATATGTGAATAGACTGGATCTGAATATTAAATGATGGGTGGAAAAAGTGAAAACTAGTTGATAATATCCTGTTATTAGGTGCTTTTCAATATGTTTTGAAACTACACTCTGTGATAGAAGAGATTTCACAGAGTTCTGATTATTTATTTACTTAACTGCATATGGGAGGACTACTTTAGTTAGAAATTATTGCCATGATGATGTTCTGAAAGTTCTGATAAGTCACTGTTTGACAGCAGATTGGTTCATATATGTGGAAATTTCCTTTGCTGGTATTTCACTACAGATTCTGGGTAATTTTGTGTTTTCAAAAATTTGAAACAAGTAAGCCACAGCCTTTAGCTTTTTTGTAATCAATTTACTCTCATCTACAAATGGCGTATTTGCTTCCAAGGAGCATTAGTCTTTAAAAAGTAAATTTAATTTTTTTTGTGTGACAAAATAGCTAGTGCACTTGCTTCCTTGATATTCAGATATAACTCAATACTAGTGGAATATGTTCTTCTACAATAGATGGAGAATATGATATCTGGTGACCTAAATAACACAAATTGCATTCTGTTGTGCACCAGCTCTTTTGTATGACTATATTATCTGTATCTTCCACTTTGAAGACAGTTATACAGGTAAATTAAATCCAAAATCAGAAGGAATAATTACTATTGACACTCATTGGACTCAGTGACTGCTAAAGGGCTTTCAAGCCTGGGCTCATTAGCGGATTTAATTTAGACGTGCAAAAGTTATTTGTCACTCTGTAAGTCACCAAAATTCCCTTGGTAACTATTAGAGCAAAAGAAGAGATGCCAGAAGGTTCAGTGCTTCTATCTGAAATACCCAAAGAGGAATCATAGGCAACAAGCTCAGTCAACCTGTTTCAAGGTGATTAAAAATAGGTGCAAGAAATGCCCTTCCTTTGTTAATCTGTTTGTTTAAAATAAGAAAAAAAATCTTGAAGATTGACTTCAGTGGAACAAGAACTGTGTCCAGTGACCTAGATCACTGAGCTGGGTTTTTAAATTTATTTTAATTAGAAATTAACGGATTCTCACTATCTAACTGTAGAACTCCATAGTTAGTAGAAGTTTGTCATTAGGAACTTCATCAAAGGCTTTCTAAAAATATAAATCAGTAATGTCATCTGCTGTTAAAAATTGTAAGTTCCACTATAATATCCACAAAGCTAGTTGAGTAGAATTTTCCCTGTGCTGTACTATGCTAGTTATCCCTTATTAAATTATTGCTATTCCTTAGAGGCATGCTCTGAAATACCTCCTACCTACTTATTTTTCCTATGCTATTTCTCATTGCTAATTACCTGGTAAGATGTAGGTGACATCTGACCCAAATTTTTAAGAGTAAAAATAGTGTTTTTCAATCTTAAAAAAAAAAAAAAATCTTGTACTTTTCATTAACAGGAGATATTATGTTCTGTATGATGAGACAGCCTCAAAACATACACAAACTGGAAGGCAAAGAAAAAGAAAAGGAGCAAAGAATGAATTTTGAAAGTTGGCTGCCATTTTGCCTACAGTTTATCCAGGGTCTGAAACAGTGCACAGAACTCAGAATAGTTAACAAGACACTTTGCATGGTTGTGAATTGCTGACATTTATTATATTCTACTTTGTACTCCTCAGACCAAGTTCACCCACTGATGTTCCTCACATGCTGAACAAGTAGACAGGTAATGCTAAGTCCAGTACTCTGACAGAAACTTCCTCTTCCTCCAGCTTTTCCTGTAAGAACAGGGGTTTTTTTCTGTTTGCAAAGAGGTTACAGTGTGATGAAAATTGGCTCCAAAAATACATAGCACAAATAGACTTTTGCCCATGAACGAAAGCTTCTATACCTAGAGCTGCAATGCAAACACTTTGTCAAAAGATGAGGAGTTCATAGGTCTCCATCCTTCTGTCAAGAGGACTAATAGAACTTTTGGTTTGGAAGGGACCTTAAAGATCATCTAGTTCCAGTGCCCCTGCCATGGGCAGGGACAGCTTCCACTAGACAAGGTCGTTCAAAGCCCCATCCAACCTGGCCTGGAACAATTCCAGAGGTGGGGCACCCTCTGAGAGGGCCTCTGCCAATGCCTCACCATCCTCACAGTAAAAGATTTCTGCCTCAGACATAACTTAAATGTCCCTCTCTCAGTTTATAGCCATTTCCCCTTGCCCTATGACTGCACATTCCAGATTTTCTCCAGCTCTTTTGCAGGTTACCTTAAAGCAGTGGAAGGAACTCCAAGGTCTCCCTGCAGCCTCCTCTTTCCCAGGCTGAACAGACCCAGCTCCCCCAGGTTGTTTCCAGAGGACATGGCTCCATCCTTCTGATCATCTCTGTGGCCTCCTCTGGGCTCACTGGGAAGAATACTGGTGATATGAAAAGGATAATTTTCTAATTCAGTAACTTCTTATTTCTAGTACTTTTCCTTCAGAGTTCTGCATACAATTCACTAAGAGCTCTAGGCAATGTTGATCAAGAGAGTTATGCAGAAAAAGAATTTACCAGAACTCATTGTCTACACTTTGCGAGTCTTAAATGGCTTGGTGTAGAGCAGCAGGGAGTAGTGGTTTGTTGTTTTTAAAAATATGCTTTTTTCAGTGTAAAGAAATCAATGATGTCTAAGTACACTTCAAAAATCTGCTGGGTGATCCAGTACAAGAGATTAAGTGCGAACTTTTCAAGTGAATAATGTTGCTCTGTGCCATTATTAATTATAGTCTTTAAAAAACAGGCTTTAAGTAGCACTTCATGTTTGTAAAAAATTTTAAAAATAATTACGTCACCTTTTTTAAATTATAAAAATTATAAATTGATGCAATATCAATGCTGGTAATAAAACTACTGATTTTATTTTCAATATTTAAAAAAAATTTAAATACAGATTTTTGTAAAATATTTTCAATTTATTTGTTAATTTGAGAATAGATTCCTTCATTTCATATTTTTTTTTTACTGCAATTTAAGTCTTTATCCTGTTCTGGATATTTTATTTCATAGTTGGTCAAAACACTCAGAAAAATACACCACCTTATCAAAAAAAGGGAGCTTTCTATTTTCATGAAGGAGATGAAACTACTTACTCTCATCTTCACTGGAGGGATTTACAGAGAATATTCCTAAGGAAATAGTATTTGTATAATCTGATTTGAGCAGAATTACCTCTGCAACATTCTATTTTCCTTTCACTATCACTCAGACTAGATTAACTATAGATGGCGTTTATGGGGGTTTGGAAGTCAATCATTATCACTAAAAGGACTTTCAAACTCTGACGGGTTATTTTGCCAATACCTGTATTGCCCTGCATCCCTTGTGAATTGTGGGCTGGCCAGGGGACAGGGCTCCTGCAATGGGAAAAAGTTAAGCTACGCCCAGTAGAGAGGACCAGTGCTTACATATCCTTCTTACTCTCATCAATCTTATCAGTGTTGTATTGGCACTGCGAAATTGTGGTGACCCAAAGGTTGCTAGAATTGAATCATGAGATTATAGAAACTAACCCAAGATCAGAAAGGACAAACACATTCAACATTTTGAGCTGAGCCATCTGGTCTGAGAGATGTGATTTCTTGGAAAACTTGGTTTTGCCTGGGTAGGACCAAAGGCTCATTGCAGGGCATATAGGCATCATATTGTTTAAGTTATGACATGACAACTTATTTGTTTTTGGCAGATTTAGTAAGGTCTCTAAGTAAATAAATTATTAATCAAGGAATTCAAAAAAGAAAGAAAAGCATCACAGATTGTACTGATGTTTCCTTTCTTAATTTCCAGACACCATTTGGTTCAGCACAGGAGGAAAACAAAGTTTCAGAGAAGAATTAAAATAGTCTAGATGACAAAATCAGGATTTAATCCTCAAACAAAAAAGAGAGGTCACCCGGGGAAATGCCTAAGTTGACATTTTTTCCCAGCTCAGTGAGAGATTCTTTGATTAACTTTTTTTTTAGTTTACTGTTAAAAAAAAAAAAAAAGGCGTTTATTTATTTACACTGTTATGTTTAGTGGTAGAAATACTTATGAGTGGAGGTACCTTGTTGCTACTTTAATATGAATTCCAAGAATTGAGTTGATATGTTCTAAACAAATGTATATCCTCTTCTTAGAAAAAATCCAAATGACACAAGCTAAATATATTTAAACAACGTTTTACAAAAAGATAACTTGTGCTGTATAATTTATTTCTATGAGTAAAAAATGATCTCATAACTCACAAGTGATTGAGCAAAATATAACTGGAAATTACTTAGGAAAAAATTATCAGTAGAAATAAATAGCATGTACAGAGTCTGTCTGCTCTACAAGTTCTCTTTATGGAACACCAATTTTTGTTGATGGACTGCAATATTTTATATTAAGTGCTGAAGCATTATTAGTGCCTTGGTTGAAGGGTGGTATTGACAGTGGTATTTCAAAGTAATAAGCAGCCACGTGAAGGTAAGCAAAAGGTTGTGTTGCACTGTTTTACCCTTTCTTCTGAAACCACTACTGCTTAAGCAAAGATAGACAAGAAGGAGGAAAAACAAGTTGTAATTTTAGGTAAATGCCTTATCAAAAAGCACAGAGATCCTGTTTCCCAGAATTTTCAGACAGTCCTCTATCAAATACAGAGGAAATGGTGGAACCAGAGGAGAAGTTGGTAATGAGTTTAGAAGAGTTTTACATCTACATGTAGTTTTACATCTACATGGCTGTAGAATTTTCAAGAAAAGATAATAAAATTACAGCTTCATTGTAGAGAGCTGAATTGACTTTGTGTAATCTCCTACTCCTACAGTGTTTTATTAATACCAAAGTGTGAGTGAATGTGGGTAGAGAGATTAACTTTACTTTGACCAGTGCAATAACTGGGGGTGTGGATTGCTAAAAAAAGAAGGGTTAAAAAAGGGAAAAAAAAATTAAAACTGAAGAAAATTGACTTTTAGAGAGGCATGACAAAAATGAACTTGTTCTGTATGGCTTCCCAAAGAAGAAGTGACTCAATGATGTAGAAGTTAAAAAAAAAAAATATGCTAAATGTTAGAAGACTATTTAAGCTGGCAGAAAAAAAATCTCCTGGCTGGAAGCTGAAACCAAACAAATTCAAATGAGAAGTAAGGCACAGTTTTGCTGCAGCAATAGTATTTAATCTTCAGAGAAAATGTGCAACGTGACTCTCCATCTCTCTGCCTTCAAATCAAGAGTAGATGTTTTTCTGTAAGATGTTTAACATAATCTACTAAGCTGAGTAGAACTGAAAATGAAATCTAATGGCCTATGACATACAGGGTCAGAATAGATGTTCTAATGGATCCTTCCTGTCTTGAACTATATGAAAAAGTTAATCGAGCTGAACTATTTTACAGAGATGAGAAATCTGTCTTTTGTATCCATTACTCAGCACTTTTGTCCCCTATTTTTTTCAACTGATCTGCTTAAGTAGATTGTAGAAATGGTTTTCCTTTGAAGATTTTATGCCATGCATTACAGTACTGAAACACAGATAGCTATCAGCTATTGATCTCATTGAACTTACTTTTCAATAATATTTCAATTTTCTGAAAGTATTAATATCATCCTCATCACTGTCTAATGCCAACAAACAGTCTCAGCAGTAGGGTCTTTGCTCTTAACATGTTTTTGTGTCTCTAATTAATTCAGCTAATCATTCACTACATCTTCATTCCCATATTTCTCCTCCTCTGTGTCTCTGAGGTTTTTGGTAATTAGAGGGTTGGAATTATGAATTCACATAGTCTTGTGGGGTTCTTTTTACCCTCTTTTTCTTGCCTCATTTTTAAGCAGAATTTTATTCTCACCTCTCTTCTTGCCCTGGAGGTCTCTACAACATCCCTTGTGCTTCTGTCCTTATTCTTTTTCCTATCTAGTAGCTGAATCCCAGATTGATTCATTATATTTCTCGGAGGCTCACTGTAGCAATTTTTCAGATCTGATTTTTCTCCTGATACACACAGCTCTACTCTCCCCTAGTCTTTTTCATGTTTTTGTCTTCCAGAAAGTCTGGAAGCCCTGTGTTTAGAATTAATATTCTTTCTTGGGAATAAATCATGTTTCTCATGTAAGTACTACACTGCCATGCATTTGATTACCAGATGTTCACCTTTTGAATATCGTATTTCTGTAATGGCATCTCCAGAAACAGTATCCTGGTTACAACACTGGATGAAGAGGCACCCCATGAATATTTTATTACTCTACTCATGGAAGATTATGCTAACATGCCTTATATAGATTAGTTACATGGCAAATCAGTTGTCCCATTGTTAAGGAAGTCCTTTTTAAGTATTACCGTTGGTTCTATTAGAGCTAAGGCTCAAGTCTCAATGCAACAGCATAGATAATTATGCACCCTTTTTCTTTTTGTGATTGCCTGAAAAGGGAGGACTTGTTATCACTGTTCTGGTCAGGATCTGAACTTTATGAAGTACTGTGGGACTTCTAGTAATGAGTAGTTAAATTTTCCAAGAGTGACTGAACTAATGAGTCCTTTTAATTCAGTACCAAACTTTATAGCAGGCAGTGTCAGAACTATGATTGGAGAGTGAAACAGTTGTTCAAAAGGGAATTCTTTTTTTAAAGTGTCCAGCATGACTTACTTTTTGACATGAAACATATCTATTATCTATAAATTAATATCCCTCTTTTTGGTTTTTGGGTCATTCTCTTACTTTTCCTGATGCCTTTTAGAAAAGGCTATTCCATTAATTGGATTGATCTTTGAAGTTTATGTAGAAGGTATGAACTGACATGCATATCCCAAACCCAGGCATAATAAAGTTAGTTCCTGTCTCCAGCAGTTATGCAGGTATACCTCTCTCCCAGTATCTAATAATTCTATATGATATGAGGATTTTCTTATGATTTTCATGGATTTTTTCTTACTGAAAAACTTAATTATTTAAAATTGTAGCAGATTTAATTCTACTTATTCTCTTCTCCACAGCTGAATAATTTCAAAGCCTTGGTTCCCTGAGGTTTTAAGTTATGTGTAGTTCTACCAATTGGCAAACAATTCTAAATGTATATTAGGGATGAAAAATTTAGTAGCTAAGGCCTTTTTTAAAAGTAAAACTTTGAACATCATGGTACCTTGGCTCTGGGGTATAATTTGGACCAGCAGACTGAGAGGAATAACATTTCAAAGAAATTACTTATTCTGGTCCTTCTTTTAGAATATTTGGATTTGAAGGAAAATTCAGCTTGTAAACTAACTGTCAGGTAGAAAGTAAACTGTAGATAAACTTTAGATGTGAGCTGGAGCTATTGTGGTTTCCTTTTAATGGCTAACACTTCATTATCTTGCTTGATATCAGTTACAATAGCTAACTCTTGAATCTCAGTGGGGAGAAAGACATCATTTACTGCCTCTAATATTGAAACTGGTTTCACTTTGCAGGATTTTAGATAGTGGGGTCCTTTTCATTTCTACTAAATTGTCTACTGGTTTTGTCATTTTAACCAAAATAAGTTCACGCACTAAAATGTTAGAGGGAAAGAGGTCTTGGTGGAAATGTTTTTGTGGAAATATAAATTAATGTTGAATTAAAAATTGCAATGTTAAGGAAGACTGCATACCTAAGAGACGGTACTGGAAGCATGGGCAGTTTTAATTAATTGAAAGGGGGGGTGAGTGGGGAGGGGGGGTGGCAACAGGGTAGTATCAGAGTGTAGACCGTGAAAACCCTTTCATATATGGTGGCCATAGAGATCAAATTTTACAAGTTTGAAATATTTAACGTTCACCCATACAAACATACTTGTTGGGTGATGCCAGCTGAGCTTTTCTTTCTCAGTCTTTTTGATACAACTGTAAATCTGAGAGGCTCAAGCATGCATGATACTCCAGTTGTTTGAGAAACACCACTTGCTTGGAAAACAATGTGGGAAATGTGCTAATGGGATTGCTAAGAAATAACACAAAAACCTGAAATCCTATATAAAATGTTTACTCTCCAGTCATTAATGTATGTAATTGTAAAGATACAGCAATGGCGAAATTATGTAGTGATATATATGCTTAAAAGGAAACCCCACTGAACATTCACTAATTCTTAACAATTGTTTTACTTTCTTAATTATATTTCCTATCAGGCTGATATTTTTATAGAATTGTGCGTCACAACCATGGGTTCTTACTCCTTGTTGGTAATACTTTTCTTCTAAGTTTCTCTTGTATTTTTTCCCAGGTGCACTACTTTATATTTATCTATAGAAAATTTCTTCCACTGTGAGAGTCAAGTCAATCTTCCACAAATCAGGGCAGTTCATGACATTGAAAGCTATTTGAAACATGTGCTATACAAGTTTGCTTTTAGGAGTACAGTTGTCTGGGAGTCTGTCAGAGTTCAGAGGCAGTTACTTTCTGCAGTTGGGTTTTCCCATCTCTGGTTTTCCCATCTTCTGTGTTTTCCATCTCTGACGATGGGCAGTCATACAGATTTTATATTAACTTTGGAGCAGTAACTCTTGAAATGGAGTAAGTACCATGGGACTGCAGATGCAGAGCTTGAGATTCTGGTGGCTTTTTTCCCTTTTTTATTTAAAAAATGTACATGAAAAGTTCTATTTTCAGATTTCCTTTTAATTTATAGCAATTCTTCACCAGGATAATAAATAACAAATTATTTACTTCAGAGGATTGAGAGGATTACTTAGTTAATGTTTAAAAAGCACTTTGAAGATAAAAAGCACTATTGAGCTGCTTGAGACTTACTGAATGGTTAATTATCTAAAGGTCCCATTCTCCCCCCTACAGGTTATTTCTACATAGGGGAGAGTAAACTCTGAGCTTCATATCATGACTTTCAAAGCCAGGCTTTTAAAATCTTATTGGTTTCAAAATTTGCCTTTTTTTTTTTTTCCAGTGACCTGAATCTGATTCCTTTGAAGTCAATGGCAAGAGTCCAACACTGAAAAAAGTCCACTAGAGCATAATGTAGCTAGCTATTCAGAATAAACAAGTTGAAACAATGGATAGAAACCCTGCCCATATTATTTATATTTTGTCTCAGTGTGTATATATGTGCATGTATAGATTCATATACATGCTCACATATGCATACACAGGTATATGGACACCCAGTGGTTTGAGAACAAGAGAGAATTTTAAATTTGGGACTTTAAATGTGGAACTAATTTCTTCATGAAGAAAAGTTTTCAGAGGGACACTCACCTTGCTGCGACCTTCTATGGACAAAATGGATCTAATTACAAGACCTTAATATAAAATATGTATTCTTTTTTAACAGGGGTAGGAAAATATTAAGAAGTTTCCATCAGGCACCTGCTTTCTGGACACCTCACAGTTGACAGATACCTCATACGAAGAAATGGAGAAGAAGGAAAAAGTTTTTTGAACTCAATATTCAGAGTCAATCCTTGCTCATGATAGAGTGATTGAAGGTAATTACTAATCCTGTTCAGTCTTACCTGTTAAAACTGCCAAAAGTAATTAGTGTAAGGTAAATGTTACTCTATGCTGAAGATAGGAGTCTCCCTTCGAAGTAGGTAGTCTGGAACAAACTGTCGCACACAATTCTTTACTGTAGAGAACATCAGTCCCCCAAACACCAATGCACATACTTTGTTTTGCAAATATTAAATACCTCTTGATTCTGATATGACTGATTAGGACTTAGATGTTAAATATTTCTTAATACTTGCGTAATTATGGCCTAAATTTATCCATATATGCCATTTGAGAAAAAGTTGTGAGAGTTATATTTTTAACTGAAGCTCATAATTGATCCCTCCCTAAGACAAAGAACAGTATGTCAACCTGAACTGATTTAAATTTGACCTTTTAATGTGCTACAGCAGCACACTGTCTTATGATTTTAGCTGTGTTGGCTCTTAAATCAGGGTCTAGATGTAAAAGGTCATACTGAATTCTTGAGTTGAATTTTTAACAAGAACAACACTTAGGTTTTTTAGATTAATACCAAGAACATGTAGGGATTACTGTAGGAAAGAATAAAAGAATGAGAGGTCATTTGATTTAAAAATTGCTTTCTGTATACCATATTCTGTTTGCAAACATACACAAATCGGATGACAGGAAGCACAGCTAAAGAAATTATTGTTAAAACAAATGCTAAATGCTATGAAATCCTAAAATGCTATGAAATAAAAAATGAGTTTATCTTTATAGTAAGACTGTAAATCTTCAGTTAGAAAAGGAATGTTTGGCCCATGTGTGTCAGGCATTTCCAAAGTGCAGAGGTAATTATAAGTTTATGGCTTTATGCTTCTAAAATATTCCTCTCCCACAGGATCTCATGAAATATGTGTATGTTTACAGGAAATTGTGGAAATAGTGAGTCATCTTTTCAATAATTAACACAGGATAATTTCTTGAAAAACAAGATCAGCAGGATCTTTTATTCTGGTTGCAAATTTTGGTTAGCTACTTTTGAATATGCTCAAAATATGGAGAATTTTCAAAGTAGTATCAAAGTGACATTTGCTCTTTGGCGTTACACTTTTACCACTAGTTGCTCCAGTTCTCTAAACTCTAACATTGCATCTGTCACTAGGATATCTTAAAACTTTGTTTTGTGACTGATACTGGGCATGCAGGATTCTCCTACTACGTGGAAATGGCTCAGGTTTCTCCAGTTCAGTAGGCTATAAATACAGTTGGAGAGATTGAAGGCAAGTGTTGGTCAATGGCTTCTAAAAAGTGACCAAAACCTGAAATGTCTGTTCTATCCTCAAACATTGCAAAAAGGAATGGAATGATGTCACACTAAACATGATGACTTTGCTAGGTTCAATGTAAGTAGAGCAGCAAATAAACTGTGTCAGAAAAATTTCACGCACATATGCACTACTAGCCGACCCTAATTACCAGCCCAGTGTGTCAGAACAGTGATGTCCAGGGGACTGGGACACTCCCTCTAAGCAGTCTCTGTGTCAAGCCCTTGGGCAGAGGCTCAACACCCATTCATAAGCAGTTCCACCTAATGCACTCTGCTTCTCCACTTCTTGGATGTCCACACAGGATTCTCTCCAACCCCAGGCTCTAGTACCAAGCGTGTTTATAGCCAAATACTGCTGCAATCAGGCCACAGCACCCCCTTCCAGCAGTTTTGGGTACCATCCCCTGTCAGTTTTGATCCATGGTCCACACCAAGGCTCTGAACCGTTTTGCATGTCAGATGTGGCTCATTATGCTCAGGCCTTGTTTGCAGTGTCCTCTTGGCCATGGCTCAGTGAGTCACTCAGTCCCTGGTTAAGGCAAAGCCATGGTTTTGCCATGTGAAATGAAGGACATTGTCCATGGCCCCCCACTCAAAGTAAGCATTAATTCCTGTCAGATGGTAGTTTGTGGAACTCTGGGATGGTTTTCTGCATACTAAATGCTGGAGCTGCCTGCAAATGTTCTAGTTCATGATGTGAATTACAAGACCTGTTTGGGTTCCTCGAGTTCACATCTGAAACCACAGCTCCAGGGGGAACAGGAATAATATATAAGCAATATAGAGAGGATGTAATTTTTCTTTGGCTGCATCTCCTGTTGCAGGAACTGCAAGAAGAAAGGGCATAGAGTCACCACAACACATAAAATGTAACTCCAGGATATTGTTATAATGATGTAGAAATATAATGAACTCTTTCAAGTATTTCTCATAGTCAGCCCTGTAGAACCTAACATTATTTTCATAATGAAAAAAATTCAGGAGCTTTATTGCTAAAAAATAGAGCAAGTTCTTGCAAATGCTCAAACAGAACATGATGTCCAGCATAATGAGTATGCTAAATGAATAGCCACAGGATACAGAAATTGTTCTACAACTCTTCTCCATTAATCTTTCAAGAGAACGAGAATCTGCTACAATATTGGAATTTTGTTTTGGCACTTTCTAATTTAAAGCTTTTTTGTAATCCTAATTTCATTCAGAACCTACAAATAGTAGCTAATGAAATTTGACCTCATAGACAGAGAGTAAAATAAATAATATCAGTACTCATCAATTTAAAAAGCAAAATCTATCAGCACACATTTTAAATGTATGTAAAGAATAAATTTCTGACCCATAGAAGTATTTTAAATTCATGCATTGACCTGTATGACCTTTTAATCAATATACCCCACATGAATAATGCAATCACCCCAAACTCATGCCATTAAAAATTGTAATAGTTGTCTGACATGCACAAGCAATGTTACACCAGGGATCTATTTGGCCCAGAGCATTCCATTAAAACACAAAGTAAGTTTCAAATGTACATGTTAAAATGAAACATCAGCTATAATGAAAAAGGAAGCAGAACAGAGTAGACTTTAGTTATTAGTGTATATTTTCCTTTTGAGAAAATTTTGCCACGCTTGTACAATACCTAATGACATTCAAAATTTGAAGTAAAATCAACCCACATTTTATTTTGCTTCTTAAATTCTCCTATGAAAGGTATAAGGCAATCAATATGCTGTTCTCTAGAGAGAAGTTGGTATTATTTGAGTTTCTATTGCAATATAATATTTTGTTTTCAATAAAGCCTTAATTATAGTCCATTGTATTAGCTACCATACAAGTATCAAGGAAAATATGGCCCCAAATCAAAATGTTCAGCATTTCTGTTTGAGTTATGAAGCCTTGATAAGCTTAGAAAAAGACATGTGAAACACAATAGAGTGGGCTGGTTATTACTGGTTACTCATCCGTTATCTCAAATATTCAGAGACTGACATCAGTCCACTGTCTTCACATTCCTGTATCCATACATATAGCAGCCAACGAAACCTAAAAAAATCATCCCGTTGGAATTAATGGGGTTGTTAAAGTGATTTTAAAGACTTTTGACACTTCACAGTAGAGTACTGGACATTACATAGCTTTGAAAGATTATATTCCTAACACTGCAGAGTTCAGCCCTTCCCTAAAGTGAGGAATTCAGGCATAGTGAGAAGAAAACTCAAAAACTGCTTGTTGGTGTGTCTTCTACCAAGCAGGGTATCTACCTCCACAGACATCCTTGATGTGACAAGCATATTCCAAAGTGTATCAGAGGTAAAGCAATTGAGGATCAATGGAAGGAGAAGGTCATCTAAGACTTTGACAATTCTGAATATATTCTGGCTTGACCAAAGAATGCAGGTGAAAATTTGCACATTTTTGTAATTTTTAGGGGGGGCTACTAGTGAGGAAAGTGGTTTTCCCTGACACCAGATGTGCATGAAAAAGTTCATGCTTCTGTGAAAGTACTGGAAGGCAGACCTAGTCCCTAAACATGTAGCCTTTGGATTCCTACATCTATAAAGGCATTGTGGGTATTGCGTACACTGGCATTTCTGAATCTCATAAATTATCAATATATTTATTCCAGAAAATTAATACGTGCATTTATGCACTGCTCCCTGCTGTAAGGTGTTTATTAATAGAAGGAGGCAGCAAATGTTTTACAACTTGCCAGCTTTAAGGACATTTGTGTTAGAGCTGATGTCATTGTACACATCCTGTGATTACTTTTATGCAGCCTCACAGTTTCCTGTTAAGAGAAAATTTTTAGTCCACTCATTTGGCATTGACTAAAACAAAGTCCTTTTTTTAATTTTCTTGCTTCATTCTTCAAACTGAAACATAATAAACAATTTCTTCATATTCAGAGAGAAAAATGGCAGATTTTATATAACAAAACAATGCAAATGTTTAATATTTCAGATTAATAGGGTAAACATCAGATTTCAGCCTACATGAATTTTACAGCAAGTGATAAACAGGGATTTGGAAGAGAAATAGTGAGAAGTCTTTTACTAACATTTTAATACTGTTAAAATTTAAAAGTTTATGAAAGTTTCCACCATGTATAATTACTGTATTTACAAGAACATTTCCCAACACAGAGAAGGGTTATACTTAGTAACAGCCAGCCTGCCATCCTGCCTCATTTTTCAGCATTCCTACTTTTCTTGGAGGTCATTTTTAATGACTATGTACAAGCACCTGAAAAATCAGGTGCATAAATTAACCACCAATTAAGGTAATACACAAAAAAAAAAAAAAAAAGGGAGAACAAAATGTAATTACTAGTTTCTATATATAAGTCCACTCATTATAATGTGGAATGTGTGCATGTTTATCTTGTGCATGTTTATCTCATAGCAATTACTGAGGAACAAAAAGAAAGTGACATTTTCATTGTGTTGCAGTCCTGAAACTGCATATAACATGAAGCAGAAGAGCCTGCTCTCAAATTTATATGTCAGTGCTTAATGTTGAAAGAATGTTATCACAATTTAATATAGCAAGTGCTTAATTATTTCTGTGTAACCTTTCTCCACATTTGATATCACTGTCTGTCTGGAGTGGCTGTTGACCTAGTTTTCAATTAATTGCAATGAGAATTTTAAAAATGCCTTTAAAGCAGTAATTTTTTTCTTTACTGGATTACATGGGACAACTGAAACTGTGGATTCATAATTGTTTATCAATTATTTGTTGCCACTATTAATAGTGAACTGGCATTATTACAAAAAATCTTACAAAGTACAAATGGCATCAAAAAACATACAGAATGTTGAAATTCTGTGATTCAGTGAACAATCAGTATGCCTCTACAGTTTTAATCTTTCTTTGAATATTTTAGGTAGGTTTAATCTTTGTCTAAAATAGAAAAAAAAAAAAAAAAGACAACCTGGTAGGGACAATATCCCTTTTATATAATCAGCTTTGGTTTAGTTCTTCAATTATCTTTTATCTTAACTCATCTATCTTAACTCCCACTGAAACTCAAGAGAATTTATATATCTAAATTCATCTGTAAATCTGATGCTTAGAAGTGAGAGTCCTACTCAAAAATGTTTAAGACCTAAAACTGAGGTTCTCTTCTGTCTGAGGGGATTCAAGCCAAGTATTCTCAGAGGCTGAGCTGTTCTTGTCCACATCCCGAGTCAAAATGCCACTCACCCATATGTAGAATTTAGCTACCATCAGATGACATAATAGTTTTATAGCTGTATAGGTTTCATTAATTTTATTATGGTGGTTCAAGGGTTTTAATGCTAATATGACAGACAGAAACTAAAATCCACAGATAGTTAATACTCCCAAGCACCTGTGACCTCTCCGTCATGCATCCAAGCCTAACTCCTACTTTTTAAACTTTTTTTTTCCGTTTTTTTTCCCTAAGAACATCTCTCAAAGTCAACATTAAAAGAAGAAATGATTGTTGCTGACACCTCAGAATACTGGATGGCTGCATACAGTTTAAGTAACATGCAGACTGTAACTTATAGCATTAGAGTCATTTACTGTATGCTTTTTTATTTTCAGTACTGTAATAGCTATGGACTGTATACAGCACTTACTGGTAAAATTAGGCTCAGCTAACTGTGTGTTATTTGTCTCTCTCTATTTCATTATTCACCACCATTTGTTGTTGATCTCTATACTATTAGCACCACTTGAATCACCTTAAAGCAATTTAATCCTCCAAGTTCTCCTGTCACTTAATCCTGGTCAGCTTGGGCTGCCCTGGTATTAAATGAATGCATAATGTAGGTCAATGGATGAAAATTAAAGGAGATCATGGTGTAATATAAATTGCATTCTTATTATTTGTATTTCAAGTTGCTTGCCCTTTAGTAGGTTTTCCATCCTGCATAGCTCACTTTGGTGGCAAGAGGTAACAAAGGCCTTTAGTGACACAGCTCATAGGGACCACCCTCTGCTAACTCTAAGACCAGTTATTATTTCTCATAAAAATACTTTTAAGTATGCAAGTCAAGCTTGACAATATTGTCATGGTCAGCCATGGACCGTCCTTTATCTGCAAATGCATAAGAAATATTTAGGATTTTGGTTTAAAAAACCCAAAAAACAAACAAGCTGTATTTTTCTTTTGTTTTTTCCACAGTGTTTTCCATATTGCTGGATAAAAGAACGGCTGAAGACCGAAATATATTAAAAGATCAAGGAAGATGCAAAGTGGGCTGGAATTCTGTACAGGCTGGTAAAATTATAAGATCTCATATAATTAATCTTGTATGTAAGACTTTATTTGCTAATGTGAGAGGTTTTATGTGAATTTGTTTTTTCTTCCAAAGCTCTCAGTCAGATTTTGGCATTAGATAGGTGACCAGCACCTTCATTGCATTTTTTGGATCACATATTGGGACCCAGGACATTAAAGTAATTTTGTGGGATTTCCCAGTGTCTTTAAGAATACACTTCTGATAGGTTTTTGTAAACAAGAGAGAAAAATGTGTCTCTTATATATTTTCACATCATTTTTTTGCACAGGTAATCCTCTCCCCTTAAGGTTTTTTTGATTTTTTTTAATAGCTGATCTTAGCTCTTCCGACCTCTCTGCTTCATATAAATAAAAAGGCAAGACCTATGTTTATTTTCATGATGGGAAGTACAGAAGAGACTTACACTAGAGTGATGTCTCTTCACTCAAGAAGGATGATTTTTGTCTCTATGCCTTTGCATGCATTAGTAAAGAAAACAGTGTTTAGACAGAGAAAAAAGAATGAAGAAGACCTGTATTATGCTACTGATTCTTCATCTCCAGGCAGTAGAATACTGCAAATCATGTGAACTCAGATGACAAATCTCAAAAGGAAGCATTTCCTGATGAGTTATGCTTTTTTATAATACCACAGAGACAGATGTGATGCATATCAAGAGCAAGGGTACAGGCCACAGAAGCTGGAGTTACAAGTGGATATTGTCTGTAGTTTCCTCAGGTATCCTCACAGTTTACTTGGAAGTCATTAGGTAGCCAGAAGCAGAAAGGCACTTGCTTCTCCCCTGTGCCTTTTCTATTTGACAGTTCCTAGAAGGGGAAATCTGGCATCTCTGGATATCATATCTAGGATAAAGTTTATTAAAGCTATCTATGAGCAGTATCAAAATACAAAATGTCTGTAGGTTTTGAAAGACATATTGCATGCAGTAGCGGGTTTGTATGTCATGCACATAAATTTAAAGATAAATGATGCATCTCCCCCAAGTGGAAAAGACTCTGGAAACTTTGGACCAGCAGTTACTTGAGCTCCCATCCTTCACACTGAAGGAAAGTAAACGAAGTCACATGTCTGACAATACAGATATACTGCTGAGCAGCAGCCAGCATGAGAACAGAGTTTGCTGACAAGAAATGAATAACAGAAGGTAAAAATCCCAGGCAGCACTAATGCTCCTCAAATAGTCTTGTGTGAAACAGAAACACTGTTAAGTTGGAATCTTGAACTTCAAGGTTAGTAGTTTTTAGCTGTACAATCAATATTAGAAAACTTTAAACCATTTTGTGGAAAGTAAAATAGGTGTTTCCATCTTTATTTGAACACATTATTGACATGCATTTTAAAAGAAACTCATCTGACTTTCTATCTCTGATAGTCTGATAGTAACAGATTTCTACTTTGGCATTGTAAATATTTTCCTCTGGATGCATTTAAAGCCTATAATCCTAATTTACTGGGAGCTGTAAGAGAGACAGATGTAGAAGGCTCAATACATACCACATCCTTCATGTGGTCTATCTTTTCTCAATATGTAATAACCAGCTATATTAACATTCAAGTCATGAATTATCACATCATGTCTCAGGAATGCCAGTTATGTTCAATTTCTTTTCCACAATAAGATTTTCTTATTCCTTTTATTGTGGAGCTATTATGGAGTCTCATAGGATTTGTACATGTACATTAGCGACTGAAAAATGTCATCTTTTACTTCATGGATTTTTTTTTTTTTTAATGGTTCAGTTTATTCATGAGGGTGCAGATTTAAATCTAGTACAGTGATAACCAAGCTAGCTGTAAATGAGCTATCTTTGGTGTCAACATCTGTCAAGTTGCCACAGCATAAAATTCAGCTTAGGCTAATATACTCAGATATTATCTGAGCTCACCTGGAATTGGGATTGTATCCTGTTTTCTTCCTTACTTCACAACAATGCTCATTTTTAATTCCCTCTTGGCTCGTTGAATCAAGTTCAAGTTCAAGCTGGTTCTCACAAGAATGTGACCCACAAATTTAAACATTCTGCTTCACACTGGTTTCCCAATTAACAGTAAAATACTTTTACTACTGGAAGATCTTTCTGATGTTGAAAAATATCCTCTCCCCTTTGTTATGTAATTTTCAAAGACATTTCAATTACTTATAGTTCAGATCAGTTCAGAAACCTTTGAAGATGGAGATTCCCAGCACTGACAGGTCACTAAAACAGTGAAAGAGACCAGGGCTTATGAAACAATGCACCGATGCATGGATGTGCAGTGATATTTGGAAATCATGCACTAACCTTTTAAAAAATGTACACAGGGTTTAAAACAAAACAAGCAAAAAAAAAAAAAAATTAAAGTCTCTCACTCTTAGACCTTCTCTTGAAATGTATCACATTTTTTCCTGTTACAGCATTCACTTCCAAAGCTCTCTAACTGCTTCACTCTCATTTTAAACAAGAG
Organism: Regulus satrapa; assembly: GCA_013396955.1. NCBI lineage: Eukaryota > Metazoa > Chordata > Aves > Passeriformes > Regulidae > Regulus > Regulus satrapa. Next base: position 69,051 of record VWZN01002264.1, read on the forward strand.
TGCCAGATGGTACTTGCCCTGAGGCCAAACATACCTTCTATGTCTTGTCACTTCCTTAGTTTTAATGTGCCTTTTAAGAGAGTGATATCTTTTCCAAAGCAGCAGCAAAGACGTTAATGCATTTTTCGAAGATCCTCAATTCCTCTAATTTACTCTTTGCTTTTTCACTATCTTTCCTGTGGAGTGATGATCAATGTGCCCATCTCATGGCAATCCTTTTCACTGTTCATTCACATCTCATTAGTAGGGTAGGAAAGAGTGAATTTGTTTTCTCAATGCAGTTGAAATAATTATCAACCTACTTTGCTGTCAAAAATAAGTGAAGCAATTCAGAATCAATTATGTCGCAGAAGACCTTGAGATCATCAAGTCACACTTATGACTGAATGCCACCTTGCCAATTAGACCATGGCACTATGTGACATGTGCAGTCTTAAAACACCTCCAGGGGCGGTGACTTTGCACCTCCCAGGCTGTCCATTCCAATGTTTAATCACCCTTTCTGTGATGAAATTCCTCCTACTGTCCAACCTAAACCTCCTGGGCACAGCTTGAGGCCATTTTCTCTCTGTCCTGTCTTTAGCAGCTTGGGAGAAGAGGCCAACCCCACAAAAGGAACTCTAATATTCTAACAGTAATCATTAAAAAAAAAAAAAAAGAATCATGTTTGATTTTTTACTGTTTACTTTGTTGTGCAATTAAGACAATACAGGATAGCAGATGGAAACTCATTTCCCCACTTGATATTCCTCACTCATAGCTATTTCATTAGTACTTCATTGCTCTGAAAACTTCAGTATTTTCTTGTCAGTCCTCCAGCCCTACTCAGCAAGTCTCACAGCTGTCCCCAGGTACAGCCCAGAGTCTCTGCTGCAGCTGCTCTGCCTTTGTCTGCAGTGTCCAGTTTTAAGGTAGTCTGCATCTCCTATCATATTTTCAGCCACTGCTGAAACTTCACTTCTCTCTGAAGACCAGTTTACCAGATAAGCAAATGAAGTCGGTGAATGTGCAACAATTTAAGCTAATTTAAATTCACTTTTTTGGTGTGTTTTGCTCAAGTTCAGAGAAGAAATAAAGAATTTTGCAGGATCATTATTAGATTCTTACATTATCTCTTTCTTTTTAGAGCTCTAGTAAGCCAAAGTGAAAAGCATTATTGGAAGCTCAGTCAGAAGAAAGCGTCAGATTACGTTGTCCTGTCCAATTTAAAGGGTAGGTAAAGGGCCCTGGAGATCATGCAAGACCAAGTTCACCAAGGTGAGTTTAGTGCTGTGGGATTTTTCTCTGCACTAAACTTGACTATTGGGGCAATGAATTTATATAGTTTGAAGCATTTAGAACTTTTAAAAAATACTTGTGAATGCATGATTTTTAACTCTACTATTGTTTTTTATGACCCTAAAAGGTCACATCTATTCTGCAGTCAGAGCAACTCTGCGGGGAATCTCATCTCTGACATATGCCAAATTTTTCAGATTCTCAGCCATCTAATTGCACATCATGTACAGTGACTTTTAAGGAGTGTTTTTAGAGCCTCAAGACTGCTACTAACCTTTAAAAAGTACTCAATCCATTTGTTGTGTCACTGCCTGTCACCTGTTTAATTTTGGTATTGCATGACTGTTAAGTTAGAAAATATATACAAAAAAAGAAACAACCAGCCCACAAAGAACAAACCCCCAAACAAACAAAAAAACCCTCACCACCAACCTACCCTCCTCCCCCACCCCAGCCTGACTAATTGCTTTGTGAACACAGAAAAATTTGCACCACCCATATTCAGGTGGAAGGATCTCCTGTCTAAACAATGATGTTTTTATGGCTTGTACAAGGCACATCTCTGGGTTAACTGCAATGACGTATTTTTATGTGAATTTCAAAAATATTAGCCCCTTCATGTAGTATTTCCTCAGAAGCCTCTTGCATGGCTTCTAGTGCTGAGTATTAACTTGTAGGACCAAATTTTGTAGGAACTACATCAAACTATCATATTGCTTTTGTCTCTGTGTAAAAAATGCTGAAATATACTTTTAGTTCTGAAGGAATCTTCACTGGGATTAAAAGGAGTATATAGTAGATAGCTTTGTGCATGACAATCAATGAAACCAGATTTGTGTGGGTTTTATTCCATCATGGATAGACAGATTTTTTAATTGCAAGATTAATAGGAATAGAAATATTTTGGGTGTTTACAATTTGCTTTTGTTATTATTAATCCTTAAATACTTGCTCTTCATGAAATGAAACAAAATAACTTTAAGGTTTCCTGTGCTAATATTTTTATTTTTATTTTATAAAGGAGCAATTCAGAGAAAAAAAACCTGCATGTAATTCATTGAGAGATTCAATGTATTTCTGTAAATACATAGATTATAAATTAACAGACTAAAATGCCCTTCCTTACAGCTTCAGTGACTAAGACACTGTGGAGAAAATGTTACCCCTTCTTTTTCCTAAAAAACATTATGCAATTCACTAGGATCAATTAGCACAAACTTTAATTTGAAATGCATGAAAGCTCTCTAGTACATGCACCAGTTCATATAGTCAGCTCTTCCTAACAGCATTTAGGATTTCCCAGTGGTATCTGATTTGTAAAACATCCATCTATGTACAGCATTTTCAGATGGGCAGAAGCAGAACATTTTCTAAGTTGCTTCCTGCAGACATGAACCATGCAGAGTTCATATGCAGGAAAGTGTATTGTGCAGAAATGTGAAGATGATGAATGGTTTTTATGTGCTGTTCATGCTTGGTTTCAGATTAATTTATTCGGACCAAAATACACTTCAGTTCATGACTTCATTTTAGAGTGATGAAAAAGAAAGATCTTTCCAGTTAAAAGCCACACCACA
>VWZN01002268.1:16827-51320 GCA_013396955.1 Regulus satrapa
GGACAGGGACACTCTGGGGACACGAGCACTGGGTGTGCTGGACTGGTTTGTTCCAGCGGGCACTGACAGCAGGATTGCCATTATTAATTTAAAATGTGTGCATGAGAGAGATGGAACATATTTTATTCATTCAGCTCATTTAAAAGTTTTAAGAGACCTTCAGGAAAGCAGCAGCAGGGGAAGGAGAAATCTGAGGTTTGGCAATGAGAGAATCGCCCTTTCTGGAGGAGATTTTGGGTAGAATTTGCAAACTTGAAGGGGAAGCATCCTGAGTGACAATGCACCGTGACCACACTCTCAGCATCGGGCTGAAACCCTTCAGGGACTTCCCTGCCTCCATGCATTTCTCCTAGGACATTTTTCCTAGGAAACATTTCTCCTCTATTTCCCTCCATAACCGGAGGCATTCTGGGCTTCCTGGTTTGTGCAGGTGTCTCAGGAGCAGCATTTCCTCAACACACCCAACAGCTCTTTGGGGGTTTTATTAAATCCAAACAAATAAAAGCTACAGTATTTACACTTGTGCGATGCTTTTTGTGTTCAGAAGATTTACAAACACTCACGGGAGAGGTTTGCTGGAAGAGGAAGAGTTTAGCCCATGGCTCCTACAGCCATATATTAATGTTCTATTTCTCCCCATGATAATTTAATTATTTTCTCCAGCATTTCAAAGAGACATAAACCAGAGAAAAGAGGGATCCTGGAATGCTGAGGAAGCGTTGTTAATGTGGTGATTGAGACTGAATTTCACACCTCCCCGTAGGCCTGCTGGACCCAAAGCTGCTGAGCAAGCACAGCTGCTATATTTAGTGCTCTGATGTGTTCCTGGAATCCATCCTGTGCTCAGCACCATGAACACGGGTCATGGTCCTCCCTCTGCCTCTCCAACTCCTCCACAACCGTTTGGTCTGAAGCCTCAAACTGACAGAACTGGCTGCAGACAAACATCTTCCCATATCAGTCAAGCACAGATCTGTTTCTCCTATGAATACATTCAGCTCTGAAGTATTTTTCATGAACATTGTGTTAGGAGCTTTTCCCAAACAGCCTGGCATGAAAGGATGGGCTGACACTCCTGTCCCATAAACAGAAATCCCATCAGACCAGAAGATGGAGGAAAGAATCAGCTTGTGCTAAAGAAATGTGAGATCCAAAGAGCTATGGAAAAGGGAAATGATGATCCAGTTCTTAGTTTTGTTTCAGATGTGTTAGCTGTCCTTTTGCTTCATAGGAACTGTACATTTTTGGGGGTTCTATCCCACACCACCACTGCCAAGAGCTATTTAAAGGGAGAGGAGTTATTTTAAAGCGAACAAATGACAAGGGGTGATTGAAATGCAAAGGTTTGTCAGTGTTATAAATGGGAACGTGGAGATGGGACAGGTGAAATCCTGCCCCAAACAGGCCTTGGAGAGTCCAGCCCTGAAACCCCCCTGAGCAAGAAGACAGCCTGGTCCTTTCCTGCGAGGATCTGGAGTGCTCTGCACTATCACACACACCCTGCCTTTATCAGTTGTGGGGGGGAGGTGGTTTCTGGGCCGGTCACACCTGGGAGTGACTCACCCCACCCACCTGGGACACCTTTTCAGGCCCAGGGTTGCTCTCTGAAGGTGCTTCTCTCTCCCTCCTGGTGCCCCTGGAAGCTGCCAGGAGCGCTCCCTCGGCGTGGGCAGCGCTCCATTCCCACACAGGGAATCACCAGCAGGAAGGGAATGTGCCAGGCTGTGTTTTCCTCCTCTGCTCTCCTTCCCCTGGCAGCAATCACAGGCATTTGTCTTGCTGCAAGCAGAGGAGACGAGGAGTGGGAAGGCAGGCTCCAGAGGAAAGGCTGGATGGCTGCCAGGGGCTTTCACATTCCATCCCTGCTGCTGTGGAGAGGGGAGAACAGGGCTTTACCTCGCTAGCCTTTCAGACAGGAGCTCCCTCTGGCTATTAATTTGTATAATAAATGCCTAAATACTCTCCATATATCAAACCTTACAGTTCGGCCAGCGGGGGTTGTTTTTCTAAAGGGAGAAATCGTGGAATGGTTTTGGCTGGAAGGGACCTTGAAGCTCATCCAGTGTCGCTCCTGCCATGGCAGGGACACCTTCCACTGCCCCAGGGTGCTCCCAGCCCTGTCCAGCCTGGCCTTGGGCACTGCCAGGGATCCAGGGGCAGCCACAGCTGCTCTGGGCACCTGCAGGGCCTCCCCAGCCTCCTGGGGAAGGATTTCTTCCCAATGTCCCACCCAAACCTGCTGTCAGTTTGAATCCATTCCCCCTTTTCCTGTCACTCCAGGCCCTTGCAAATAGCCTTCTTCCATCCTTCTTTTCCTCCAGGGGAACACCAAAATTAGGTCCTTGCAGTGGCACCAATCAGCTGAACGAGGAGACAGCCACGGAGCTGCTGCTTTTGCACGTGCAGAGATGTTCCTTTCCCCAGTGACATCCCCAAAGAACACCAGGGATGATTCTGCACTGCTTCACTACAGGGCAGGGAGAGCCAACATTTCACTGGAAACCAGAGGAGGAATTTGGATTTGCCACATTCTGGGGGGGGGAAAAAAAAAAGTAAAAAAAGGTGTTTAATAATATTTCACCTTGAGTATTACAGAGGTGAGAGGAGCAGCAGCAGAAAGGTTTCCTGCTGTGGGAGAAGATGCAATGCCACCGACAGGGAGGGGACTGGAGCAGCTTCTGCTGCAGCGTCTCAAGCTGGTGTCCCTTCTCCAGGCAGCTTGTGGAGCACAGCAGAGGATAAAATGAGAAATATTCCCTTCTCTCCTCAAGTTTTGTAAGTGGGCACAAGAGAGAGTGGGAAGGAGAGCCCGTGTGGGGCATCTGCAAGAGCAAAAGAGGAAGTTTTCCCCTTACTTTTAGACAATTTTTCAGCAAATGCCAGACATGATGTAAGAAGGCTGATGCTGCTGAAGCCTTGCTCAACTCACGCCCCTGCAAATCCTGATGTTAAAAACGCTTTGAAAATGCTGATATCACTGAAGCTCTTTTGCTGGCTTCCCTTTTCTTCCGAGAAAATGGAACCTACAGCAGGAAACAGTCATCAGTTCACAGCAGCTCCCACCCTTGGACTCTGGATCAATGTAAGAGAATCAGCTCATACAGAAAAAATGCAAAATATTCTGCCTAGGCAACCCCAGAAAGATCTGTATCACCAATACATGCTGGCTTTTCTTCCAATAAAAGCTGCAAACAACAACCAGCCCCCAGGCACAGACTGGGGGTGCACAGGGGAGGTGAGCCTCACGTGGGGGTGCTGATGGCACTGCAGGGACAGCCAGATGCAGGGAGTGCTGCAGGGTGGTCACTCCCTGGAGGCGAGTTAGCCACGGCTGCTCTCATCCCCCGAACTTCACTGCCGGGGAATATGGGCAGCTTGGAAACAGTCACAGCCCCCTGAGCAGCCGTCTGGGGGAATGGGGATGGTAAATTAGATGTCCTCCTCCTTTTTCCCACTCCTGCTTCCCCTCTGGAGCGGCTAAAGAAGTGGATTTTTGCTATGTCAGAGAACTTGGTTGTGTTCCAGGCTGCAGGCAACAGCAGAGAGGACAGGACAGCACCTGCAGCCTGGCCAAGAGCCACATGAGGCTGGCCTGGTGCTGGATAGGACAGAGATTTGGACATCAGGCAGGGATTTGGGCTCTAAGGTGTTGCCTGTCAATGGGCAGAATCCTGGGATTCATCAGCATCCTTTATACAGGCAAGATCCATTATGGAATACTGGGAGTGGGAAAAACTCACTGTGGATGCTGTTGGATGCACAGGAGCTTGTTCTTCCTCCTGCTCTGCAAGTCCTAAATTAATAAAAGCCAGTCTTCAGTGATCAGCATCATCTTAGTGGGTCGCTATGTTTCCAGCCATCCAGGCAGAGAAATGGGATTTATAAATGGGATTTATTCACGTCCTAGATCTGCTGACAAACAGGTTCCTGCCTTCCCCTGCAGTGCTCTGGAGCCCTCCCTGCCCAGGCAGCAGCAAACACGACCTGCTGCTCACAGCTTGGGAGTGCTTAGCCTTTAAATATTAACTCTGCAGGCACCGCGGCAGAGCCCCAAATCCAGGTTAGTCGGATCCAGCGCTCAGCAATTGATCCGAGCTGGGCACGGCTGCACGCAGGGGGCAGGCTCTGCTCTCTGTGCACCTCATGGGGGTGTTTGGGCTCCTGGTCTCATCTGCTGCCTGCTCGCTGAAGCCAGGCTGAGCACTGCCTCCGCCGTGGGGCACTGCGCAGCCCCGCAGCAGGGAAACTGCAGGAGCTGCTCTTAGCTGGGACAGTGAGCAGGAACCCCAGAAAAACGCTCTTGGTGGGAGTTGGCGACATCCTGCCCCTCGTGTGCATGAAAGAAAGCAGAGAAAGGCAATCCGAGAGCATCTGAAGTTAGGCACAGCTAAACCACAGCTAAACCACAGCTAAACCACTACTGCAGAGCCTGGTGGGACTGATCCATCTTAGCAATTCCCATCTCACAAGCACTGAGAACAGTTCAGCTGGTGTGCAAAGCGCAGGTGGAGGGGTCAGAAGTCCTTCCCTGCCACCGCCTGTTCTGTTCCAGAGGACAAACCCAGCAGGGTCTGTGCCAGAGCAGATTCCTGCCCCGTTCCCAGCTGGATTCCCCTTGGGATCGCTCTCCTGGCAGCTCCTCAGCACTTTGCTCTCCGTGGTCAGCCCTGCTCCCGGCAGGAACGGCACCAAGGTGGGCTCTGAACCCATCTCCTGCTGCCAGGGGAGAGCCAGGGACTTTTAATCTCTGTTATTAAACAGTTATTGTGCAATCACCGAGTTACTTCAACAGGAAGGAAGGGGCTTGAACACCCAACCTACATTCAGTACTGCAATGAGGTGTTTTTGGTAAATTGAAAGTGTTACAAACGTGAGGAAACTCCACTTGCTCCTGGAAATAAACCCCAGACCTTGCTCTCTTTTCCATTTCTGCTCTTCCCACCACTTCAGCCTGCAGCACATCAGTGTGGTGAGGTGATCAGAGCCCAGGATGCTCCAACACCACTAACCCGTTCCTAAGAAGAAACTGTTAATTACATGTAATTAATTATTTCATAGAATTATCATAGAGTCATGGAATGGTTTGAGTCATTTTCTGAAGGCTTCAGTCCCCAAAAGCTTTGGAAGCCCAGGTCAAAGCGATGCAATCACACTTTTGAGTATTGGATTATGAAACCCAACAAACATGACTTGCTGAGTTCTACTACATAGGTTTGGTTTTACTCTTCAGGTGGCACCTCAGGAAAAAAAAAAAAACAAAAAACAAAAGGAAAAAAAGAAGCTTCAAACAAAACAGCTTGGATTTTGAAGTCGGAGGAACATCACAGTATTCAGCTGGTGTCACTTTCCCAGAGTGAAAAAGGGATAGGCAGGAGCTGGAATCCAGAGCTCACAGAGCCGAGTTCCAGGGCCTCTGGCAGGTCTGGAACTCGTTCAGGGATCAGAGGCGGCTCCGAGAGCATCCAGGCTGTGACCGACCCACAGCAACACCCACAGCGAGCATTCCTGCAGCTCCTGCTAGCAGCACTAATCAAAGTGCTGGGCTCCATAAACAAGGATGACCTGGGCCGAGTATTTCCGGGGATTTAGTGTCCACAGCGTGCCAGCCAAATCCACTTGTGGAAAATGAACCATTTCAGGCCTATAAAAACTGATGAGAAATCAATGTTTTGCTGCAAAATTCTGCTTGATACTGCAGCCAGTGAGCCTCTTCTCCAGGAGGCAGAAGCTGGCTTAGTCAAAAGGAGCTCAAAAAAAAAAACCAAAAAAAAAAGAAAAATCAACTCTGCTGTATCAAGATCCATAATTCATAGAGGTTTGTCGCAGAACACACCCGAGTGCCATCAATATTTTAAATATTGAGCACAAAACTGGCTGTCAAGTGCAAGTCAGCAATTTCCTGGTGCCTCCCTGCCGGGGACAAAGTCATCAGGCCGAGCAGAACCTGGAGGAGCCTTTTGAGCAGAGTTTGTTTGACTCCATTACATATTTTATTTGAAACACAAGATGTGTTTGCAAGAGCTCTTTGCCAACCAACTCAAAAGAGTCTGCTCGTTATTAAACAGAAAAAATGATTTCATCACACCGACATGAGGCTGTATATGTTTATTGTCGCCAGTAATTTTTGTACGCAAGGCAAATATTAATAGCTGAAAGGCAACACTTTTGGAGAGTATGTACAGAGCAATGTACAAGCGAGTGTAAGAGGTTTGAAACTAGGAATTGATTTAACCGTTTTATAAAAAAGAAGTGATGCTTTTTCTTCTAAGAACTCCCTTAGAAATAATTTATTGCCAATTTTAAACTAAAGAAGGAGAGAAAAAAAAAATTTACAATAAAAAGTAGTCCCTGGAAAGTTTATAAAAAGTTAAACATATAAAATTGTAAGCCACAAACATTTATACAAAGCTAATACAAATCTTGGTTTTGTTAAAGATCTATGAGGTTGTTATAAAATATATTTTTACATAAAGGCTTCACAATAAGGTAAGCTCTCACTGCTACTGAAAGCGCAGGAAAGCAATTTTAAATAGTCTGCAATTCAACTTATTTTCAAGTACAACGCAAAGAAATTGCAAAATGGCACTGTATTGCAATGCTGTGTAATTAAAAACTAGGTTAATGGTACCATCAGAGAGACAAGACCTGTAAAGTGAACTTGGTGAACGATATGCAGGGCAGGACACTTCCCCAGGGTGTGGAACAGGAGTGGTGCTGGACAAAGAACCTTCCAGAACTGCCAAGGACAGCTCGGGCTGGGGCCCACCAGAACACCCACCCACCCAGCACTCTGCTGGCTAATGCTGAGTTTAAAGCTACTCACAAACAAGCCCCATAAACAGCCTTGGAGAACAACTTGACTTTTTTTTTGTTGTTTTTTGGTTTTAAGAGCAGTTATTCTAGAAGAAAGCTGAAGTTTCACACACACTGATGGCTTATGCTCCAATGTACAATATATGGAAACAACCCCCCCCTCCCCAGTAATATTTTTAAAGCCCTGATGAACAGCCACAGTTTTTAGGTATCAATCACCTCAGCTAAACATTCTGCAGCAGGGAACAGTCACTAAAACACCAATTTCACCTTCAAGTACAGCTTGTACAGGACAGTGGTTTATCTCCGTACGCTCAGTGATCTCTAGAACTCCAGCAAAGAGAACTAAGGAATTTTTGGACACTTGGTTTTCTGGGACACATCACTTTCTATCTGCTTTCCCACCTTCACTAGGAATTCATCCCAACCTTGTACCACAGACTGGTTTCCAAGAGGAAGCTCGACTCTCACCAGCAATCTGCAATTCTGGTCCTTTCAGGACAAAACTCATCCTCTTCAGAGCCATCAACCCTTCAGCTCTTATACCAGATTTATGTCCTGCTATAAAATGATAGTTAGAAACAAATCTAACAGGAAATACAACAGTCCAAGGCGTGCTCCATCCAGGGATCCTGAAGAGTGAGCCTAAGATGGACAAGGGTGTTGATGTGGGGTTTTTGGCTGGAGGGGAACACAGGAACCATGTAAACAGGAACATCCAGGTGCGTTGCCTCCCCCCTCACGCACTGGGAGTGGAAACCCGAGTGATTGGACTCAGTTTTTTCATTAGAACAATTCATTTCTGCCTGAGATACATATAGTGCTTTATCTACAAGTGACCCAGCACTGGGTGCCCCTCGTCCTCTTACAGGGTTCACAGGGAGAGTGATCTGAGAGGATTCAGAACAGGGGGTTTGTGGTGGCTCTGGGGAGAAGCTGCTCAGCATTTCCCCACTTTAGCTAAGGTCAGAAGTGCCCTTGGTGATCCTGGCTACATCCTTAGACTGCCATCAGTTTCGAGGATCTTCAGTAAATTAACAGGTTCCATTGACAAAAGAATTCATCAATACTTTGCATTAATTAGTTTAGACAAATCCCTGGTACTCACCCTATCATCCACTACCAGTCTTCAGTCTTTTCTGCAACCATCTGGTCTGACTCCCTCCAAAGCACCTACTGCAGACCTCTCCAAATCAACTGTTTTAATCAGAGGTAAGTCTCTATTTTGAAAAGACACTTGTTCAGACAACTGTCAGCAAAGGAAAAACCAACCCAACTCCTCCTCCTGCTGACAACCAGGGGCATGGATTTGTTTTCTGCTTCTCAAGACTGGACCTGAAGGACACCAAAGGTTTGTATCTGCTCATGGAGCATTTATAGTCCAAAGGAGAACTTCTGTTCCCATCACAGGTGTGTTGTTCAGTCCTTGAAAGAGTCTCACCAGCCTTTCCTGAGGTCTCTGCTGTATCCTCCTCCTTCAATTGCTCACATATAACCTGAACACACCAAATCAGAAATAATCCATGTCCAGTAGAGGCAAAATCTACATTAAATATCCCCATCCAAGATCCTTTTAACCCTCCTGACATCAGCGCTGCATCCAGACTTCAGGATTATATTTAGACTCTGCACTGTGACTTCTCCCAAGCTCTTTTCAGAATTCCTTCCTCCCCAAACAGAATCGCAGACTAACCTATCACTATTCACTGGATGAGATAAAAAAATAGAGGTCTTTCAAAGCACCTAACTAAATAAAAATACACAATTCCCCTTCTACTGCCAGGAGAACGAGGTACAGAGATGTTAATACAACTTGCAATCACAGTAAGTAAAGGCTAAGTTCAGGAGACAGGCAGCTTTCCTATGTGCTGGCAGGGCCACTGCTCCCAGCAGTGACACCTCCACGGCACCCCTGGCTCGTGGGATGAGAATAAAAACAGATTCAAGGATTGGCCACCAGCACGATCCACAGGAATTGGCCAATTCCACGGGGCAAAGTGACAGCTGAACTGCCCACACCACACTACAGCCTAGGGGAAACGTGGTAGGAACACTGATTTTTGCATGACAATCTCACTCTCTTTTTGCAGTGTGCTGTGGGGTATATCAGGATTACTTTGTTTTCACTATTATTATTATAATTCTTTTTTTTTTTTTTTTTAAATCACATGGCAACGCTAACAACTCCCCGTAAGAAAATGAAACAAAACTGCAAAAGGACTTTGGGTAAAACAGTTACAAGCAGCACTCTGGAAGATGCCGTGCAACGTATTTGGCTCAAGTACACTTAGGATTGCTTAGACCCAACTGGAAAGTCTCAGAAAGAACCTCATCAGCTGAAGCACATTCTGCTGGGACACAGCCTTTAGTTTTTTCAGAGAAAAAAAAAAAGAACATTCATCTGCACGGTGTCAGCTACACAAGGCCTCTACTGGGAATTCATAAGGCCACTGAAAATGCCAGAGGAGGACAGAACACGAGGAGGCACTTAGGTTTGCAAGTCCTTCTGTCCATCACCACGTGCTCCTGACTCAGAGGAGCCACCCGGGCGGGGAGCAGGAGCTCCAAAACAGCGCTTCCAGAACAGGTGACCCACAGGTAACATCTGGTCAGTGATGATAAAAACCCCAAGCCGGCCTCGCTCCCGCCTTCCCACCCCAGAATGCCAAGAGGATTGATGGGAGTGCTCTGTCCAGGGCGTGTGGAGTGACCCCGTGTACTGTGCCAGCCACTAATCCCCCGGCACTGGACTCAGCACTTCCTGACAGATATGTCTGAAACTCCTGATCGGACAGATTTTTAAAGCATCTCCTACTGCAAGCCAACGGTACTAAAACGGGGAGTTACACCCGGGAGCCCACACTTCAAAGAGATGATTCCAGCAAGGGAGCTGATGGGATTTCTAACCAAAAAGAGACCTGAGAAATCATAAGTCAGCTATGGTATCACAGTCTTTACAATGAAGTTAGAGGTGTAAAGTTTCTCTCTCTCCCCCACCTCGCATCTTTAATTACTGCCACGGTCTAATAATTGCAACAATTTCATTGAAGTTTCAACTTGGAATTCTGGATTTTCTAGGATAATACACATTTTTGTAGAAGGTCAATTTTACCACTTTACAGGTAACTTAGACATAGGTCTGCTATAAAATTACAACTTGAGGCTACACTGGAAGAGATTAAGCCTGAACTTCTGCAGAAATTGGCAATAATGTGTTCAGCAGCAGCTCTTAGCCACGTATCCAGAAGTCTGACAGGATCTGGATTTCTCTATTCCTGCTGTAAACTTCTAGTTTAAAAAAAAAAAACAACCAACACACAAGAGTTACTGAAAATAAACCAGTCTTTTTTTGCACATCACTGTAACATCAGCTGCTTGAGGTTGTCGTGCAGGATGGTATCCTTAACATCACGGAAAACTAGCCGGATGTTCTCTGTGTTAATAGCAGTGGTGAAGTGGTGGTACAGGGGCTTCTGCTGCTGGTCCCGGCGTTTCGTGCGAAAACAATCCACCAGGAATTTTTGGACATCTGTTAAGCAGTGGGGATCCCCTTCAAACTCTGGGAAATAGTCTTTGATGCTGACTTTCTGTACTTTTTCCTCAAGCAAGTCCGTCTTGTTTAAGAAGAGGATGATGGAGACGTTGCTGAACACCCGGTTGTTGACTATTGTTTCAAAAATGTTCAGGGACTCCGTGAGGCGATTTGTCTGCCGGTCCTCCATGAGCACTTGGTCGAATTCGCTGGAGGACACGAGGAACAATATTGATGTGACACTGTCAAAGCACTCGAACCACCGCTTCCGTTCCGACCTCTGCCCGCCCACGTCGACCATCTTGAAAGGGACATTCTTGATTTCAAAGTCGTACTCGTGAATCCCTTTGGTGGGCCTTCGTGCCAGCAGGATGTCTTGCTGTGAGGGAAGGTAATCCTACAAAAATAAGGAGAGTTTTCTGATTAGGAAATGATCATGGGTATGGGCAGGGCTGAGCTGCAGTGGGGAGAGCAGCTTGCATGGGAACAGCACGAGGTTTTCAATAGAAAGAGTTTGTGGATTTGGATTTCCATGGATGTGGATTTCCATGCTAACACTGGAAAAAGAACATTCTTCTGGGAAAGAGCTGGAGCCCAAAGCAAGAAACACACCCAATATTAAATCAGAACATTTACCCCAAAGAACTTAAGCCTTCCCTTTGCCCTGTGACAAGGACCCATAACCAACCTCGGAGGTGAACCAGCAATTCCTCACGCCAGTTTCCCTCATTCTGGATCACTTCACGCCTCCTTCCTTCTCTCCCCACAACACAATGGCTCCAAGGGCTCTAAAACAGCTTTCTCAAACCAATAACTACCCGTGGCATATCCCACGCCAGCTGTGGGCTCTCCATTCCCCCCGTGCTCTCCTGCAAAGTGCATGACTGCTTCCACAAACAAACCAGCTGCTCCACTAAATAACTTGAAAGCAATCAATTATGCCTGAAAACGAAAACCTAAGCAACTTCCTGTGTTTGTGCCATGCATCTCTGCATCCTGCTGCATCAGTGCACGCTGGTGAGCTCACACTGCCTGACTTTGCCCAAAATTTACTGCGCAATGAGCAGAAGAGGGGAAGAAACTGAGAGCTGGGGGCAGCAGTGCCTTTCCAGCCTGGGGGGCACAGACAGCTGTATCCTCAAGTTCTCCAGCCCACCTTTCCCCAGAATTTAGGAGGTATTCAAGACACAATTTCTTTTTTTTTTTTTGATTGTTACTTGAACATCATCGATGGATGCAGATGCTACAGGAAGAGGAATTCTTATTAGAGAGCTTTTGATGGCATGAAATTCAACGCTGGGATTGGGGATTTCTTCATTGCAGAATTACAGTTTTGTCTATGGTTCAAGTCTTTCTGTTATCTGCAAAGTGCATCTCTACCACACAGCTGCCTGTGCTGGACTTTAAAACCTCGTTGTTCACTTGCTATGGAAACTCTTCCTCACATTTTCCCAGCACTATCTCACCATTTCAGAGAGCGTGATTTCGGTTTTGCAATTTCAGTCCCTTCTTAAGAAGTGAATGATCTATGATCTCTTTTCGACAGTGCCAGTTCCCACACTCGGAGCTTTTATAAAGATGTGTAAGACCATGATGCAGAAAGTCTGATTCAAGCAGTGAACTGGGTGGGGGAACAGGCACACAGCACCACGGCTATGTCAGTACTTGTATCCCAAGTTTAAGGCAGCTGGGTAAGTTCAAACCACAAAAATAAAATTTAAAAAATCATGAAGTGAGTGCAACATTCCAAAAACTCAAGGATCACTTTGCTTTTCACTTTAGGTTCCAAAGTGAAACTAGATAGAGAGGGCTTTGTCTGAACTCTGGGTTCCTTTTCCCGAGCTGCCCATGACTAAGGCACTGACTGATTTTTATCGTGGCATAAATTACAAAGCAGCTCTGAAGCACAGGCTCCCCACCCTGCAGCCTTTGCACTGTTACAGCAGCACTGTTACACATCCAAAACCCACAGCACCGAAATCTGGAGGAGAGCAGAACTGCTCAAGCAGCATCGAGTCCCCTCCAAACTGACCAAAAGAGCTGCTGCCTCCCCCTTGCCCGATTAATGAACAACTTCACAGGGTGATAAGAGTTTTCCCTTTGTTACATGGATCCTGGGTCTTTTCTACTGAAATTATGGAGAGGAAAACAATCAGCAAAAGCAGTGTAGGGGCTCTATGAAATGCCACTGGGCACATGTGAAGGGATTTTGAGCAAAACTGACTGTCAGTGTGGAGGCAAGAGTGTCACAAGTTCAACACTCATTCCAGCTTCCAAATGGGAACATGTATTTTTTGTTTTTCAGGAAGTTAGCCTCAGCGCCTCAGAACAAAACCAGAAAGTCTTAGGAAAGCTCAGGAGTGACTGAAATTATTAAATTACGTAAATAAACTAATATAATAGGCAAAGCCACATGCCGTTTCAATATTGAAACAAGGGCACAAAGCAAACTCTCCTGGGAGTTGGTCTGTAATGTTTATTCAGTAAAGCTTTCGAGAACAAGGAGCTTATCCCCAGAATTCCTGACAAATTCCCTCTCCAGTACTATTACTCATTGCAGCCACAAAGAGAATCCTTTCAAGTGCTTTCTACTTCTACAAGCCCAGAAGACCTACCATGGAATTGGGTATCTTTAGGGTTCTTTCCACCCCAAACCAGTCCATGTTTTATCCTGGATATTGGCTACTCTGATCCAACAGGCAGCAAATGAGGGCTCTGAGTTCAGTGCTGGTATCCAGACACCTACAACAGTTCCCAGGAACTCTCCCAGTATATTTTAGTTATCTTTCTGAAAGACAATTATGTTTTCTTGCTCATGCCCAGATCCCTGGTCTACATGCAGCTCACGCCTTTCTCAGTGCTCATCCCATTCTCCATGTCTGAAAACTGCAGCAGCGGGTGAGTATTCTCCTTGGATGGCACTGAATATTATTTTCCAAGTTCTTTCGCTGTTTTGCCATTGTCAGCAAGTGGTTTTTTTTCCCCTCAAGCATCCTCACATTGACACTGATGTGGAACATGTGCTTTCTTCCTGATTTTCCCATCTCCTTTCCTCAGATTTACTGAAGTCTGCTTCTTCTAAAGGAGTTCCTTTGGTTATCAGTAGCTCCTTTGGCTATCACGTCGCTGTTTGCCTAGTTCAAATTACAATTTAAGGCATGACTAAGATCCGATCACGAGATGGAAAGTCGAGTCTCCCTGCGAGGTGTTTTGGATACATACAGCCTGCACTGGCAGTTGAAACAGCAACACACACGGTTGCAAGGAATCCAGGAGATCCCACGCATGTCTGCCTGTCAGATACTCTTTATTTTGCTGATCTGATTAAATCTGAACATTAAGTTCTTTTCCCTCGGTGCTGTTAGCAGCTCCCTTTTGGCAAGAGGCACGTGAATTGCAGATCTATGTGTTCATAAGCAATTTAGTTCCAAGTCAGCCCAGCTGCATCAGATAAGAAGAAATACTTTTATTTACAACTTGGGGAAACTATCATTTGATAATCTTGCATATAGATAAGAATAAACCAGAAGAACCTATCAAATCTTTCACTAACAAAACTTAGCTACTGCTTTTTTCCTCAAAGATTTAACATTTTTTACAACAGCAGATCCTGATGAGTCCCCCTCTGATTCTCAACACCATTTGGTGGTGCAACTTGAAGCCAGAAAAACTGTAATTCACAGCATTCTCACAGCAACACCAGACCTGCAGCAAGTGTGTTTATGTAGAAAAATATTTAAAAACCCAGCTACTGACTAAGTGTCACACTTTAATCAAAGCATGGACCAAAGCTTCTCCATGAAGAACCTTGAAATGGAGCTGCAAAACTCTGTCCAATATTGTTGGGGAAAAATCCAAACCCTTTGAAACGTAAAAGGTACTGAAGACCATGAGAAATCCACCACTGGCAGAGAGATCAGCAGTTCATTGCAGTTCTCCTCCTAAGTGAAGGTCTCGTAACTCAAGACCAAATTCAAATTCAGACACCAAGTGCTGGAGTTCTCAAGCCAGAGATCTGGGAAGCAGTGCTTCAGTCAGAACAATGGCAGTTCAAAGCAGAAAAAGAGCCTGGTTTAAAATTTAATCTGTTAAAAAGAAAATTGAAATTAAGCATGATGTAACAGGGTTTCACTGAAGTGGTTTGGATTCCTTCATTTGTTACCATCAGCTGGGAATGACCACGGAAAAACTGCCTCCCCACAGAGTTCAGGCACCATATTAAAACTCCTGTTTTCAAGGCAGTGTTTCCACATGCCATTCCTGCAATCCACAATTGATGAGCATCAGCAGATACCTTCATCATTCAAGTGCTAATTAACAGTTCTATTAAAAAAGTATTCTACAAAAATTTCAGGTTTTTCTCCAGAGAAAACAGACTTTATTCTTTACTGAGCTTATGTTAAAGTAGATACTCCTGGAAGGTACCACAGACCTGTGACCGATTTAGAGTTCCTAACTGGACACATAACCCCAAACCCAGTAGTTTTTGGGTGTCATTTAGTGTTGAAAAGGGACTTTAACGGTCTCCTGCCTGGCCAAGCACTTGTAACTTGTTTCTTGTTCAATTTTGACCGAAGGTTTATTTCCTGAAAGTCTCCTGGCCCTTGCATGGCCCTGTGTTTCTGACATGTCAGTGATGAACTGCTGAGATAATGCGACAGCCCAACTTAACTAAAGATAAAGTTATTGGAGTAGACACTAATTACATTTCATCTATTTAAAACCCAGAGATCACAAAGACTACTTAGAACTCGAGACTGGAAAGAAAAATAAAAAAGGACTTACTTGTTCTCCAAGTTTATCCAAGTTGTCCAAGAAATACTTTACAGATTCCCCCTAAAAACAAATCAAACAGTTATTTAAATAAGCGACATCCTTGATCCCAGTAGTTTACATTCTGAAGTCCAGATAATTTATCGAAACCTACATTTAAGTGTTGTAAGCTTTAATCACTGCCATTTTTAAAAGCAGCTATCCTAAGAACAAAACTGATGATTTATTCTTAGGCCAGTTAATATTTAAGCTTTAAAAGCATAAAAGGCACATTTATAATAGTCACATTCTTTCCAAGTTTAGACTTGATAAATAAATCCAAGTGTTATCCACAGGGAGCATCAATGAAGCAGCCACACCTTCGTGATGAAAAGAAACATTCAATTCCTCGGAGGCTTTGCAGAGTGTGAACACAGGCATTCAGGTAGAGGGATTAATCACCAGAGGAGGTGCATTTATACTGCAGTGCCACAGGACTCATTCCCACAGGTGCTTCCCCGGAGCACAGTGAGTGATGAGAAGGACACGGGATGAGAAACCACAAGAGACAAAGCATTTTACTCCAGTTTCCCATCAGACACACCAAGCTGGAGCAGAACATCTTACTCTGAGAGATGAGCAGAGCTCCAGGCTGCTGTGCACGCGATCACATTCACTATCCAGGTTTATCTGCTGGATTCAAGTCAAACTGCAGTTTTTAATCCCTCCAGTAATGCGGAACGAAAGGATTTTTTTCACGGTAAACCTGAACCACAGTGAAGCCTGCAGAGCTCCATCAGGCTGCTGGGATTAAGGAGGAATTCTTCCTTGGATACTGCTACACCTGAGCTCAATTGCAATAGCAGCGATGGAATTCACTGCAGAGGAAAGCACCTTTTTAATGTTCGCAGCACCCTCAGAAAAAAGCACAGATCTGCTTCCTTTTGAAAGTTCTTAATTACCAGCTGTAACTTATTCATTTTACAGTAAGTGCAGAAAAGAAACCCCCTGTGTTTTCACTCTGCAGGTGGAAGAGCAGGAATTCTGACTGAGAAAATCAAGCAGCACCTAATCCAGACAAGTGAATCAGGCCAGGAGCTACGCCCTGATAATGACTTCCCCTGGCTTCAATCTGAACTCTGCAAACTTACCTAGGAAGAATATAAACCCCCACTATTCACCTGTGCCATCGGAGCATCTCCCCTGAGCAGAGCAGGGTAAATAACAGGCCAAAAACGGTTCTGGCAGACACATCAGCAAGAACTCACACCTTTGCAAGTTCTCCAGGCACTAAAATAAGTTACATAATACAAGGAGGTACCACACCTTGAAGTGTGCAATTTGAACATCAGCGTTCAATGAGGCAAGACTGGGGTTCTGGTTGGAACATGCCTTGTGCTTGACACACCTGCAGGGACAGAGCCCTCCCACCCTTCTTTTACCTCTTGTTTAGCTCAGCTGTCCTGATTTTCTCTGGGGTGACAAACTGCAGCAGGAACACCATTTTAGTAGCACGCAGCAGCAACTGATAGCACTGATAGCAGTATTGTATCTTTTCCAGCATCTGTTCTAGCCTCAATCCTCTAAGGAAGGTGTACAGGGAAGAGCATTCCTATTTCACAGAAAATAAACAACCCTGATGCATGAATCCACCAAGCTGCCCAAGAAGGAGCAACAGGATCAGAATTCAGGCCTTCCCAAGTGCTAAAACCACTGTCTGTAGCCGAATACTAAGGCAAAATAAAATTAAAGGTTAGATTTAATTTCTTTTTTAGGTGCCAATAGGAGCTGGCAACTTTCCCTTCCCCACAGGGCTGGCTACATGCCAATCAGGCAGATTTCAGAGTCAGTAAGTGCAGGTATTTATTCTGGAATACCTGGGCTTAGAGGCTGAATTTGTGTGTGCATACAAACACGCATTTTAATCTCACACAGCTTTTTTATACGACTTACAGCAATACCTACTCCCTAAAGAAGCATTAACTCTGCAGTTAATGGGGAAGCGACTGCCTCTCTTTTAGATCCCAGGGCTTGCAGCTACTGCAATGGATTGAGCAGAAGGAGCAGACAGGCAAACCACAGCCTGCAAAGGTCACAAAACATCCCCACAAGCGGCTTTCCAGAAGAGGGGATTTCCTGAAATCACAAATGCAAAATACACAAGGCCTGCAGCGACAGCAGCACTGTGCAGCCATGCATCCAACAGCAAAGTCACTGCCAGGGGACACCAGGAGATGCCAGCTCCACTTCTGGGCTGTCACCTATCAGAGCGGTGACAAACAGCAAGGTGGCCAGGCTGAAACTGAAGAGCCTGAACTATTAAATCCATCAGTTACAACAGAGCAGAGCTCGTTAGGCAGAGACATTCCAGCCTCCCTCCTCCACACCCTGGGCTCAGCTGCCTGGGTTCTCCCCCCATAAAAATCTCTTCAGACAGCAAGTGCTGTGGACACGATTCAACTCTGTAAGCAAAGATAAAAGTTGTCCATTCACTGGTTTTTACCGATCTGCATACCAATTAAAAACCTAGAACAGCTTCAAGCTCATCATCTTTTCCTCCATCCCACTCCAGCCACCCCTCCATATCACAGAGCCACAACCCAGGGCCCCGACCAGTGGTAATTTTCTGTCTGCCCTGGATGTGCTGCTATCAGCAGGCTGAGCTCTGCTAACTACAGACACTCTTGAACAGCAAACTACCTCGCTGAACAGATCATTATCACAATGCACTACTGGAGAACCAGAGAGTTTTGACCCATTTAAACAAGCTTCAAAGAGGCAGCATTACAAAGCAGCCAAGCTCCAATCTCTTCCCAAAGGGTGAATTGTTTTATTTTATTCAATAAGGAAGAGAAACACTGAAAAACTCAGCACACAACAATTGAGGAAAGCCTCGATGCTGCCTATTTTTAAAAATCAGTTAGAAAAAGATCCATTCACATCCCTGCACAACAACAGCCCGAAGACAGCTTCTGTGTTAGGCTGCTTTTTCTTGATAGACAGAGAACCAGATCCCACTCAGCAAATCCATGACAGTGCCCGTATTTAAATAGCTGCATTCAACAGCTGTCACCTAAAATCTCCCTTCTGACAAACTGCAAACTCTCTGGTTTACCCGAGATGAGTAGAAAAAAGAAACTGGGTTTCCCCACTCCGTGCCACTAATGCCAGTGTGGCTCACCATGTCCAGCCCTGCCACGTGGCTGCTCAGCAATCCATCTGATTGTGGTGTCACGCCACAAAGGAGCCACGCCAAGGGCAAACAAATCTGGACAGAAATGAGAAACTGAGGGATCTACCCCTGTGAAAACCCCCACAGTTCTCCATTACACTCCTGCTGTCTTCACACCCACGTTCTGTGAGTACATAGGATGGAAATTTAAAGATTAGCTAAAAATACAGCCATGTCCCCAGCACAGGAAGGACCTTGACCTGTTGGAGGGAGGCCAGAGGAGGCCACCAAGTGATTACAGAGATGGAGCACCTCTCCTGCGAGGAAAGGCTGAGAACTGGGAATGTTCAGCCTGGAAAAGGGAAGACTTTGGAGTCACCTAACTGTGACCTCAAGGGAGCATAGAGGAAAGATGGAAAAACTATTTACAAGGGTCTGGAGTGAGAGGACATGCGGGGAAGGCTTGACACTGGCAGAAAGTAGGTTTAGATTGATTATTAGGATTAAATTCTTAATTTTGAGGATTCTGTGGCACTGGCACAGGTTTCCCAGAGCTGTGGATGCATCCCTGGGAATGGTCAAGGCCAGGCTGGACAGAGCTTGGAGCAGCCTGGAGAGTGGCAGGTGTCCCTCCAAACCATTCGATGGTTCTCTGTGATAGTCTCAAAGCCAGGTGAACCTTCTTTTTTCAATGCAGATGTCCAGCTAAGCAGTTTGGAAATGCAGATCTCTGAAAGCACTGCGGGAATCAGCCATGCCACAGAGCCCAACTCATCCCCTGCCCACTTCCAGTACAGCCCAAAGGCCCCAACACAAGGAAAAAGGGCAACACGGGCTCGGGCACACATCTCAAATGAATATTGAGCTACTGCAAGAAAGCAAACTTCTTGAGCACACCCCAGTACAGCAGAATGAACAACCCACACATCAGCTTCAAAGACCTTCTGGTGCTAAGGAGGGTGTTTTGAGCTTTATTTTGAGCTTTATTCAATGATACCAGGATAATACCAGATTTTTAAGCAGTCCCTTCTGAATGCTTGAGAAAGATGCCCTTTTTTATACACATCTCAGCTGTGGCCCTTCAGCCTCCTCCTGATTCAGAAATGCGTGGAAACCACAGGAAGTTGACTGTTAAGTAACTTTATTCATAACTGTCAACTATTCCATTTTCAGAAAGGTTTGAGTCAAACCAGCCTGTGTCTCCTGGAGCCTCGTGATCCTCCCTGAGAGAGCCAACTCACTTCATCATGAATGTACAAGAAAACACTGAAATCTTACTCCTAGCAAGGTGCCTGACATTAGCACAGCAGCTTCCCATAGAACTGTGCATTTAACTACTTGTTCAATGAAGTATCTCCAGTTTTTTTAATTCATTCTTTTTACAAAGACACGGTTACAGCATTTAATTGTAGGCCAACACGTGCTGGTGTGGTCATCTAAAGCAGGTTATCTTTTATAAGCAAAACACAGCACAAAGATCACTGTCTGCTTAAAGCCTAAAGTAAAGTAACCACAAAAATATTTTTGGGGGAGGAAAGAAAAAAAAAGCCCTACATGAAATACACACCAGATGAACACATCTTTTAAACCCAGGAAGCACCAATTTATTTGGTTTCCATGAAAACAATGTCAGCAATCTAAATATGATTTGTTGAAAGCTTAGCATAGCCAAATGGCTTTTTAGCTCTTCAAGGGGATCAGGGACATTGCATTTTTTCCACTAGCAATTGCTTAAAAAAGAAGAAAGAGATAGAGAAAAAGCACAAAATAAAGATTTAGTCATCACAAGGTTTAAAGAAAGAAACAATTTATCAAACCATCTAGGTTTGGCTGCAAGTTCAGTGGAACATACTGAACTGACAAGGCTTATTAAGTAGCTGAAATAATAAATGAGATACTTTAAGAAAATACAAGATATAATTTAGTAGTTCTATAACAGAATTTTAAGAACCATCAAACATTTTCTCTTCTTGACCTTACTTGAATTTCTTGTAAAAGAGAAACATATATTTCCTATTTTATTTAATTAAAACCCCACAAAAATACAAGAACACTAGCAAAAATAAGCTTTTTTTCAAGCTTACTTTAGAGTGAGAACTGGTAACTGCAAGTGTTTCTAGGCTGGTGTGTACATGCCTAAAGATGCAAACCAAACCATCCATAACACTGGAGAATCAGCTTGAAGGAGAAATAAGCAGAGTCTGAGAATTCTGAATTTTGCAGCACCCTGGCAATGCCTGTAGCACACACTTGGTGTTTTTCTGTTAGGGGTTTAATCCAGGAAAATCCACACCAAGGATTTTGGCAAAGGAAAAAAAAATCTCTAACAACTTCTTCTTGCCACCCCACCCTAAGCTGATTTAAAAGGAGACTGACTACAAATCAATACTGCTGCCACTGAAGTTTTAGCAGATGTCTTCTGAAATGCCAGTAATGAACAGAGGGATAATGAACGGAGAAACCTTTCCATCAAATTCATCAAGGCAGATTCCCAGTGGAGGGAGATGGGAGGGCACAGCCTCCTCCAGCCAAGCAGGGAATATCCACAGCAGTTCACAAAGGAGGCAGATGATCCAGATGAGATATTTATGCCGTGAATGCATATCCTAATTACACTAATGAGCTCAAATCCACAGCTGTCTTGACTGTTAGACCAGCAGGTTGAACCAAGTCTCATATCCACACATTCAACTGGTTTGGTCTCTTTAGCTGCTCTCGGACTCCGAGGTGAACGAAACAATCTTGGTTCCCTCACAGCTCTCAGGTTTCTACAATTTCCAGTCACTCCTCTCAATGCTTTTTGAAGAGGATTTCTCTTTCAAACATGCCCCAGTCAAAAGACTAGGACAGAACTTCTCCATCTTCATACCTATGACCTGTTGACTCAAGGAAGTAAAGTTTAAAAATCTATTTCCTTGTTTTATAACAGCAATCCAGCAACTCGATTGGTATCTCCTAAGGTAAGAGGAAACAATTTATTTCTGAATTGCCACTCCACGCTCTAATACTTGATTTAACACTCACTCTTCCAGGAGTATTAACAACATTCTGCAAGTTTACAACAAGCACATACAGTAATTTTTAATAATGGTGCTGAAGGTATTAGGGGGAAAAGGCTCAGGTAAGCAGTACTTCCAAAACTGCAAATTGGGGTGAAAATACTGGAGTGTGCACTAACACAAAACACATTTCCCTGCCAGAGGCTTCCTTTCTCTAAGTGTTATGGCCAAAACACAACATTTATGCCCACATGAGCATTACTGGGGCCATCTGCAGAGGAGCCAACTGTTCCACCTGAAACCAATCCCAAACTCTGCAAAACCAAAGGGCAAACTGTTGGAAAATGGCACTGCTACCTGCGAAAGCATGAATGGAGCAGTCTTAAAAGGGCTGAAGCACAGACAGTGTATGTGAGATCAGGCATCTCACATCTCCCAGCTTTTCTCTCCAGCTCAACCATTTGAATAGCCATTTAAACCCGATCTGCCCGTTCCCAGAGATAAAATTGAGCACACTGGGATTCGTTCCTGTTTCTTTGCAAGAACGGAGAGTTCAGACACAGTGGCTGGTACAGGAGTACAAGACAACGGAGAGTTCAGACACAGTGGCTGGTACAGGAGTACAAAATAAGGCTGCTCCTCACCAAGAGGCATCAGAGATGCGTCAGAGCTCAGGCCAGCCCTTGAGAGCACAGCCCCATTTCCCCTTTTCAGCGCTCGCCGTTTCTCAGAGCCACCAGAACTGCGTCACGCGGGGTAGAAGTGAAACCCGCCTCGTGTTTGGTCACACCAACGGGCTATCTGTGCTGAGAGAAGGAAAGGTTCAAGTCCTGGCTCACAGAAGCCATCTTTTGTGGAACCTTTCGATGGCAGAGCAGAATTTGTGCTGGCAACAGCTGGATCGCTCTGGCTGGAGGGTGCTCAACTCCAAAAGCGCCAGGGAGGAGTCACACCAAGTTTATTTCACGGCTGACATTTTTATCTTACATAAGGGTATTAACAAAGAAAGGTGAAGGGGTTTAAGAAGGGGTTTAACCCAATAATATCCCTTTAATCTATTATCCCCTATTTAGCGTGTAATCCAATTAATCCATAATTCTCAAAATGTGGATAACAAATGGAGGGAGACAGAGCACGCCAACCTGAGGGGCTGCACTGTGACATCCTGGCAGCACCTGCAAGCTGGGGACATCTGCCATACCCTGAGAGGGACAGAAGGATGTCACCAAGCCAGCCTGGAATTAAATACTCCTAACAAGGCTCCAGCATCAGCTGTTGCTCCTTCTTGCACCCAGTTCAGCAGCGCTCTCCCTTCAAAGACTCACACCACGCACACTCAGATTTTCTCCCATCAGTAGAGTATTTATACAGTTTCACATATACCATGCCACTCCAATTAAATTAATTAAAACACAATTAAACTCTAAAAAGAAGTTAATCTGCATACCAGTATACCACAGAGCAAACCGTTCCAGTTTTCAATTACTTTCCTAAGAGGGAAGAAACCCATTTCAGTTTTCTTAGCTAGGTATCCCTCCCCTCTCCAGGTGGAATTTAATTGCTCAAAAATATGCAAATTCACTACAGCTTTTAGGTAGGAAACAGCATTCCACTAAAGCCCAAAAAACTACAATTTCTCCACACCAGGCATTCTGCTAAAGTCTTTCTAATTCTGAAAGACTGCTTGGAAACTGGGATGTGACATATTCTAGAAACAACTGAGAGTCCTTCCAACGATTAAAAAAATCCTCAGAGTCCACAGCACTCATCCTGCAGTGAAGAAATTCCTGCTGGGGAGGTCCTGGCACAGGTTGCCCTGAGAAGCTGTGGCTGGCCCATCCCTGGAATGTGCAAGGCCAGCTTGGACAGAGCTTGGAGCACCCCGGGACAGCGGAAGGTTGGGAGAGGAACAAGATGAGCTTTGAGGTTCCTCCATCCCAAACCATTCTGTGATTCCATGGTTTTCCTTACGATCACCATGGGTTCAAATAGGAAGCAAACTCAAGGTTCTTGCAGTTCCTTCTGGAGATCAGAGCCAGGCTGAGGACCCAGAGCATCCAACCAAAAGGCTGCTGTTTGCCAGAACCCGGACAGAAATTCATCCACGAAAGCAAGGATCAGGTGCACTTTGTTTCTTCAAAGGTCTTTTTACTCTCTTCCTGAGTATTTACAACCCAAACTCCTCTCCTACAAAGTTTACTTTAGGAAAGATACCAATACTTTGCAGAAGATTTTCAGATTTCATTGATGAAACCAACCCTCCAAGCCCCAGAACACAGAGCTGGAAATCCTATGAAAACATGCACTGACCAAGGAGAAACTGCCACCTCCCAGTTACTATTTACACTCCGGGCAGCATCTCTATAAACCTCAGATGTTTTGCACACAAAACAGACTGGAACCAGACTGTAAACATTTGCTCTTCCTTCAGAGCACTGACCCACTGGCTCCATGACTTCATGTGTTTGCAACTCCAACTGCATTTAATCTAACGCTGGAGCAGTGGTGAGTCTGCAAATCTGCCATCCATCACTTAGAGCTTCACTTGCTTCCAAGTCGTACAAGACCAGCAAAAGCTCCCAAAAATATGACAAATATTTGGCACGTGGAAATGTATCAGCACTAAAACTGGCCATACTGAACTCGAAGACGCTTGAAAAGTCCATTATTGCATAAACTCTGCAGTAAATCACAACATTTCAAAATCAGAGCCCTCAACTGGATTCCAACGCATTTCTCTAGGATTCAGTTTTAAAGTTCATTTGGTTCCTATTTCAGCCTCATGAGAAATCCAGATGACCAAATGCTTTTTAGTTCCTTCCTCTGCTTCAATTAGAAGAATCCATTTCAATTAAGTTCTGATATTTCTGTTTGCAGCCAGTCATGCACTCATAAACCAGCTCTTGTTCCAAGCTGTCTGACAAGATCCTGTGATCATCCTCTGGGTCTAGTGAAAGACCTACCTGGACCATTAGCTAAATATTGCAGCTGCTTTCAAAAACTACTACCAGTTGTGTCTAAAAGAACTCAAAAGAACAGTAAAGTACTCAAGACTCCCTGAACAGCGGCAAGAAACTGAAAACATTTCATGTCACTTGTAGAATTTCATACTATAAATTAACTAAAACCAGAAAGAAATGTAAATTAATTACTAGAGCAACTATGTAACTTTGCTACTGAAACCAACTGAAGGTCCCAATACCACCCACATGTAAAATTTTTGTAATCACCCTGCATTACTCTTTTCCCCCCACAATTTTGTGTAGATATTTTGAAATACAGATGGTACCAGTGCACTGTTTCCACCCCTGGAAATTCTGCATCCTCGGGATTTGGTCACCAGTGGGTGATAAAATACATTCATGTGCCCAAAGAGAGAAGTGTGTGCTCCCAGGCTGGCTGCAGAGATCCCAGCATTTTATTTAAAATCATTTCCCCAGCATCTTCAAACAAAGGAAAATGAAACAGAAACTCATGTGGCATTACACATTCCTGTATCCTTGAGCCATAAAAAGAATTTGGGCTCTTTTCAGTTCCTTGGTTAAGTCTCTGAAGAGGAGCATGATATTTCAGTTATCAACTGAAGAGACTCTGAAGAAAAAGAAATTTAAGGCAGGAATGACTATGATGGGAGAGGTGTGCAACATGGTACAGTGAACTGAGTGCTCTAAAAGGCAGCTCTCCCTATTACTGCTCAAAAATTTTCTTTTCTGAAGTAGTTGTTGTCACTTATTGTGATGATAATCCGGGATGTTTTCTGTATATAAAATTCCTCAACTTTTCCAGCTCTATTGTTGATGTTTCTTGTTAATGAAGACATGCAAGTGGAAAAGATACTGGAAGTAATTTAAGACTTTTTTAGCTGCTGGTGTACTCAAACATTTTCTTTATCACTATTTAAATTCAACCCATCAGGCAACTCTGGGATAAAATACAAGTGTTAGTCTCCAGGACTATTCCAATTTTTATTTGAATTAATTTTTTTTTTTTGCAGTTTGAGGCTGCCAAGTTAACTAATATTGTGTTCTATGACCCATTTATTCACCTTTAAGATACAAATAAAGGTTTCATATACAACATACCACTTACTATCAGGCGGCCTCCATCAGCACTGTGAGTATGCGGCTTCTGGAGAAGTTATTTACAGTAATTCTGTAAAAGGGCAGGTTCTGCACCCTCCAAACTTCCCGAGCGAATTTGATAATTCAGATCCTTAGCAAAGAAAAGTGCCAGCAGACACAATGCTGGCACGGAGATTATCTTGCTTTCCCACAGCTACAGTTATTCCATTGCTTTTCTTACGTAGCGAGCTCAGCTGCACTTGGGTTTTCTCACATTTTCTTAAGAAACTTCCTCAGCCACCACGAGCTGAAGTTTCCGAACCCTTTGCTGGTTCTGTGTAGAACGAGAAGATATCAAAGCATTCACTGTGAACTGAAGTCTGGGACAACAAAGAGGCAGAACAGTAACCCAGCACAGCCTAGGTATAACAAATAAATACGTGCTTGGTGAGAGCAGCCTTCACCAGCCTCCAAAGCCTTGTTACAGTCAACTCCAATTAGGGAACAGCAGCACAAATCAACACTGCCTCTGGCATGGCACCTTAGTCCTGAAGGAGCCCATATTTACAGATGAAAAAGATCCTTCTCTGTTCTTTGCCTCAGGTGCAAAACACACACAGGGGAGATGACGCTGCATTTATCCCGCACGTTCTGCCAGGAGATTTGCTGACAGCTCCGAGTCCTGGGACTGTGCGGGGTTTGTGTTCAGGAAATCATTTCTAAACGGACACAGAAGGGTGCAGCCACTGCTGTTTAAATTCCAAAGGTTGTAAGGAGACAGCTGTGCAGGTATTAACATGTAACACCTTGCAGGTGAGCGAAGAGAGCACGGAAATGAGCCTGCAATGAATGTCTGCACCAAGGGCTCACATTACACTGCACAGCAGAAGCAGCAAAAGCTCCTCTAACACATTTGCAGAGATTTAAAAGAACCTGCTGAGAAGAGGCTCAAGATGTGAATATTCATATTCAGAAGGGCACTTTTATATTTATTTAACCACGGCTAGGTGATAGAATTCCCTTTTTCCCCCAAGAAGTAGGGCACCTTCTAGTCTTCTACAACAAAATGTTTAGGAAACTAAGGCACATGACTATCAACACAACACAGCTCGTTGGAGACAGAGTATGTGTAAGAACACATCCCTCTGCTCCCCATAAACAGGTCACAGAATCCCAGAATGGCCTGGGTTGGAAGGGGCCTTAAAAGATGCCCCTGTTCCAGCCTGCTGCCATGGGCAGGGACCCCTTCCACTAGACCAGGTTACTCAAATCTGGATTGAATTTGGATTCAGAATTCCATCCTCAGAGATTGCACCAAAACCATGCAGAAAACACAGGTTTTTACAAGCCAAGAGTAGCACACAGGACTCCAAAGGCATTCCTGGTTGGAAGACAACTCATCCTGCTTTGGTCTGGCACAACACATCTACATCAAGACAGCTCTTGCTGAAAGACCTCTCCGTTCCAGAACAGCATTTGTGCTTAACACCACCACCAACAACAAAAATATATATTAAAAAAAAGCAACATTCTGAAAAAAAATACGGCAAAGATGTTCTCCAGTAAAACCAGACCAGCATCAATTGGCAACACAAGACCAGTCCACTCTCCAAACACTTCAATATTTTGCTGCTAACAAGAAAAGTCACCAGGCAGGAAAGGAAGAGTGGTGGAAAGAGAAGAAGCAGTGCCAGAAACAGCATTTCAGCTCTCAGAGACTGAAACCCTAATCCCACCTTGGAAAATGATAAAAACCAGCACTTTGTGTTAAGTTAGTATAATTCACCTGAAGAGCATTCAGCTTGATTGAAATATTAGGGCAAATCCCCACTACTGAAGCACTGGCACTCACTGAAGGGGGTTTGGCCACCAACCTGGTGTAAGGACACTCCACTGCTGGGCTCCAGAGTTAATCTCTATAAGGAGTCTTATTAATACCAACTCAAACCCAGCATGATCTTGTCACTGGGGCTGGAAAAAACAGCAAATCTTCAAAAAATCGAAGTCTCTTTTGAGGATTTGAGTGGCTCGTTTGGAAGTATGAATTTGTAAAGCACTTTTCTTTCCTTAGTTATAGCAACAATCTTTGCTAAATCTTTTTCACCTTAAAACCAAGAGATGGCAAGCAGGCCTTTCAGGAGTCATCCTGTACACAAGCCACGCTGTGATCTGATGTTTGGCAGACACAGATTGGGGAAAAGGGGAAAAAAAAATCTGTTCATACTTCAACACATATATAAAGTAGCAGCTTTTTGGGTTTCCACGCAGAAATTTAAGCAATACTCACAAGACTCTATTTCAATAAACTAAACTCTGGATGATGCGATTCAATGCCCCAACAGTCAATGTTTGCAGAAATGTTGGGTGACTGATCTCGTGCCTCTCAGAAACCTCCTCCCAACCATTTATGCACTCAGTCATGTCCCAGTGGAAGGAACTCCTTCAAGCAGAGTGGGAGGATGAACCCCCAATGATCCCAGACCCCAGGAAAAGCCACGCCTCCATCCCAGTGCAGGTGAAGATGCAGATTAAAGAGATGAACACCAGGAGGAAAATCAAAATCAAGGCATTGCAGAAGCTGCTGAAAGGCTTCTCCAAGTCACTGGCACGAACACAGCACAGACACCTCAATGAATGGCAGGTAAGACACTTTTTCCAGGCTCTTCAGAGGGACTCTGTGCTCTGACCTCACAGCTGCCCACCCCCAAAAGGGGAAGACCTCAACATCTGGCAGCTTAGCCTGGCTTCACACACGACTGACCTGTGCAGGATCTATCATCAGGCACATTTCAAGATGTGCTGCCTGTGCACCTGAAGGAACAATAAACTTTCCAAATATTCTGCAGTGTCCATTTGAGGACTCATCCTTAATGGATGTTCTTGTGTGTACAACAGCCCTGCTAATATTCAGACAGAACCCTGAAAAGCCCAAGCAGAATAAGACAAAATACAATATAACCTCCCAGTAAACTGAAGGGTACTTGCCAAAAAGACTCATGTGCAAGAGAAAAACGCTACACGGAAGCTGGTGCAAAGCTATCAGAGTACCTTCAAGCAGAACACGCCTTTTCCTGTCTTCTATAATCTGAAGATAACACTTGCAGATATGTCACAGAAAAAGTTGTGATCCAGAGGTGAGTGCACACCCTAGAATCCTTACTGTACCATCTGTGTCTGCACTTCTATGCAAATATGGACAAAAATAAAGAGACTTGACATCTCTTCCTCTGGCTTAAAAATACCCAACACCATTCAGCATAACTTGCAAGCAGAGCAGAAGATATCTTTGTAAAGATCAGCAACTGCTGGTAGCAAAGATCAAAACCCACCCAAAAGTTACCTTTAACAAGAACAAACCCCGAGCACATTCAAAGCTTATCAGGGATCTGAGCAACTCTGCTCTCTCATCACACTCTTCCATTCTCAGAGAAGAAGGAGACTCCTGGAGAATACCTCAAAATGCTGCTGTGCTAACAGCTCTCACAGCAATGACTGGCATGAGAGGAGAGTACAAGGTTGCTCTTACTCACCAGGGCCTTCCTTGCTCAGTGTTCCACAGCAGCAAACGCTGCTCAGCTGCCAGTGCCTGGGAGCAAAACTCCAGGGGGAACAGCATAAAAAAAAAGCACACACTGAGCAGCTTACCAGCACAAAGAGCAAAGCTAGGAAATGCCCAGCTCACTCAGTCTGCGTGCTGCAGAATTAACAGAATGGCTGTGTTTATCCAAGTCCTTTCAGGAGATTTTTTTACTGGAAACCAAGCAGCGACGGGAAAATGTGAAATGTTCATGAGGTGTCAGGAGGTGCTGGGCTGATTCCCACTGAATCTGTAATGAATCTGTGTCAGCCACCTGAGAGGAGAACCAAGCCTGAGGATGATCACAAGCTCCAGTGTGAGTTACAGAACTGCCTGAGCTCTGGAGCCAGGACAGTCTGCAGTCACCTGGGGCAGAGGAACAACCACCTGCAGGAGTTTGGTTTGGAGGAAAAGGTGAGGGATTGTAACATGAACCACCTGGGAAGCGCTGAAGTGGCACATATTGCACCAAGCTGTAATTAGCTCTTTCCAGGTTTAAAGCACTTCACAAGCATGACCTAATGAATTTTCATAAATGCTGCTGCTAGTGGCCAGAAGGCCCCTATTTTTATACCGAGGAAAATAAATCATATGGGCTATCCCATGACCACTTGAGTTAACAAAATGAGGAAGGACACTCCAGTGAACTAGACATGGAAATGCTGATTCCTTATTCCATTAAAATACAACAAAGTTGGGTTGTTTTTTTTGTTGGTTTTTTTTTCTGCTGCTATAAAAAGATCACATTGTTTCCTTAGGCTCCCAACATCATCAGTAAAAGATCCTGGAGAAAAACGAAAAAAGCAAGAGCAGCTCAACAAGCACACACAAATATGTTGTTCATATACACTGAAGTTGTAACCATATTATTGCAGAAACTTCAATCCTAAACTCTTTTTCTCTGCACTTCCTACCCACCCAAGCTACAAATGGCTTCTACATTACACATTCTTGCTGCCTTTCCTCCAGAATATGTAAATTTTGACACTTTTCACTCCGTACCCCATCACTGCTCCATTTTCCACTTGCTCACCTCTACCTCTTTCCCAAAGCGTCCTATTCCCACGGCAAACACTTCCCCAGTGTTTCTGCCTGTGCTCTGATTTTCAGCCCAGTGAAAAGTTCAACTCACTCAACAGTCTGAAAAGAAGTTAGAGCAGATACAGTCCAATAATGCTCCTCTACCGAGTCAGTCCCAGCTCTTCACACGATTTTGGTGCCACTTTTCTCCCTCTCCTACTCATCTGATTGCTGCTATCTCTCCTTTCATCCTGTTTTTCTTGCCACGCGCAGCTAAACTGGAAGCAGAACAGTACTTTCCTCTTTTTCCCCATTCTAAAACGTTAAAAATTGTAAGTCTGGAGCCTTCACTTCAAGAGTCGGTACTTGCCACGCCTGAACTGTCTGTGGCTCTCCCAACTTCCCCCTGCTCTACCTCCTGACTGGGACACGCCTGTCACTCCCTCCTTAACCATTTGTGTCCTTTCTTGTCACAGCACAGCCCTGAACTCTCCGAACGCTCTCCTGCAAAGCCTGGAGCAGGTACAGCAAAAATCCAGGAGCTTCCCTCTGTTCTGCCACCTACGTAGAGCTCTGGCAGAATTTAAGCTGAAGCTTGTTGGGGTAAAACTGAGACTTCATGCTTGGCCAGCACAGATCACAGTGCCTGCACTCAACACAATGACATCATTCAGCTGCCTTTTCTTTTTTTCCTTTAATGTTTATAACTCGGCATAAATATGTCCAGCTGAGATTTTGAAAGGATTTAGGAAATAAAGTAATATAGGAATAAATAAAGCAGTTACCTTGCTTTCAAAAATTATTAGGACAGTACTCAACTATTAAGAGCACCTAAAAAATACTCCCGAGTTCTGCCTAAAGCACAACATGATAAATATATATAGAGAGTTGCAGATAACTACACAGATTTAGGGATTTACAGAAGAAAGCAACGGCTTTTTTTTTTTTCTGTAAGGTTCAGAAGAACAAATCTTTCACAAGCCACTCAAAGTGAAACTCTGCACATGTTTCAGTTATGGAAAGAACCCACTTCCCAGAGCCTCAAGATGACAGAACAGTAATTGCTCCCTTCCCTTTGCTACACAGCCCCAAGTCACTAAACATGTTTAATCAAAGCCAAGACTGTTCCAGTGAACAGATTTTAAAGCAGATCCCTCCAGCACAGCAGTTACACCACTAGAAGTCACACCAGAATCTTGACTAGAGAAGAGCAATTATTCTTTTATGATCACTTGAAGGTGAAACTCAAGGAGCAGCAGGTCTCCTTAGGAACTTATTTACAGAGCTCAGCCCAGGGCTGGGCAGGTGATAGGCCACTGCAGCACCTGCCCATTCTGCAATCTCCAGAAGACATTCCATGATCAGGGCAATACATATTTATAGAATATTTACACAACCTCTTTAAGTCAGGCTATGATTACACAACCATTCATAATAGCTCAACAGGAGCCATCGTGAGCTATTGTCTGGATTCACACTAACACAAAGGTTATTTTTAAGACATAAAAACACCAAAGTCATTTATGTTTGAGAGACCTACAAGAAAAGATTTTATCTATTTTAAGGTTCTCAACCCCCACCCCCACAAAACCCTACGCCACTGGCATACACACAGCTATGAACCAACCATCAGGCTGAACTCAAACTTTTCTTTTGCAGCTTTTGCATGGGAATGGAGCAAAGGGAATGCAGCTATCAAAGACAGTTCGAGCTGCAGCTCAAGAATCAAGAGGTTTCTCTTTCCTTTCCAACCCCACTACTGAACTGTATACTCCATCTCTAGCCCACTATTAAACTGTGTATTCCATCTTCAGCTGAGAACTTCAACGTAACAAAAATCTCATTACATGAGTATTAACACAGACATTCAAAATTAAACAGGAAGTATACAGAGGGAATGTTTGCTAGATTGCTCAAACTGGAATAGAGAAGGGAGTGGTTTTTAAATTCTTCTCATTAACCCATGCATATCTTTTCTTAAAAAAAATCACATCACTATTAAGCCTGTCTGTATTGCAAGCCGATTTTTTTTTTTGGTTTTGTTTGGCTTGGTTTTTTAAGTTGATGCACCGGTTAATAACAGAATGGTAATAATCACATAGTAAAAATACTGTGCAGGTACCAGCTTTGTTACAAAACTTAAAAGGCCCTCAATACCTCAGCTTTCCCACATATGAAATGAGGACCATTACGTCAGAATCTCTTTTTATTATTATTAAAAAAAGCAGGGGGGGGGAAGTAGCTAAATGCAGCTGCGTGCAACACCACAGAATAACAAAAAACCACCCAAAAACTCATAGGGGAAGAGGCTCGGTCAAAAAAAACGCCGCAGCAACAAAAAAAATCACACGGGGGCAGCGCAAGACACTGAAGGAGGCCCAAATCTTACCAGCTGGAACTCCCTGCGCCTGTCGTAGGCGTGCTGGATGCCGCTGTCTGCCCACAGGGCTCGGATGGCTGGCAGGTAGTCCAAAAACACGCCGGTCTCCACCATGCCCTGCACGGCGGTGACGGCGCGCGTGTCGAAAGCCATCACCTTGTCGCCGTTGCTTTGGTTGGCAGGATCTCCCCAAGGGATGTGGAGCTTCTCTCTGGCGTCCACCAGGACTCGCACGCCTGCGGGGACAAAGGGAGAGGTGAGCGGAGTTGCTCGGCGGCTGCTGTGTCAAACGGTGCAGCTGCTCTGAGGGAACATCCAAAAGTGTCCAAAAAACTGAGCGCAACCGTTTACAGGTAATGTCACACCCCAGATTTGCCAGCTGAAGGACGTGACCACGATTGACAGGGTTATAGCCACGGTGTGAGTTTAATTCTTGAAAAAGGGTTGGTTTTAATTACGAAGTTTATCCAACCAAACTCTTTCGCTCGGCATGAAGTGAACACGAGAACAAGACAAAGTATGCTTAAAAGTTTATTTCAAAATATGTTAAAGCACCTGATGTCTTCCTTTAAGGCTGTCTAGCTTTTGTGTTCTTATAAACTCGGTATCCATTTATACCAAATTAGACAGAGAATCTCTATCGCTGAGAGAAGTTTTATCACTGCCTTTAACATTTTCAGAGATATTAAGACATTTACTAAAATCACTGAACTTTCCAAAAGTGTACTTCTACAGCTTAAGTGCAGAAAGAATTCTATCACCTTAAGGCTTCCCTACACTTTTGTTGTCATTTTGGTAAGTATTCTCTGGAAGAAAAAGAGTATTTGAAACTTCTTTTTAAAGTTTTTCTGAAGGATTTAAACCCATTGTGGTCATATTGATAAGAAAAATGCAAGGAAATGATTTCTAGTAGTAAATTTATCGATGAAAAAATAGAAAGAAAGAATAAGCAACTGTAAAGGCACAGGAAGAGACATAAGGAAATTAAGATGCGGCAACAAATGACTGTAGAGTAACATAATCACTCCGTGTCAAGATGTTTTGCCACTCCCCTTTGCAAGGTTCTTCTCTCTGTGAGAGGCAGGTTTATCTGTTACATCTTTCTGTGACTGGAGGAAAACAGCCTCCCAGAGAGATGTGCAGCTCCTACTTGTACACTTTCACAGGGTACGAAGTAGCTTCAACAATAAACTTTAACCTGGTTAACATATATGCTCCTGGTTTCTACTGCCTTGCTATCAACAGTTCTTCCAGGCCTGATTCATAAGCAGGTTTGTAAAACAATTCTCTCTGAGAATCGCTGGATTTTCAGGGGCTAAGTCTGGCAACTTTGCTGCTTTGAGAAACTTCACTAAGATTTTGTCCAAAACTGAAAATAAAACGAGTGATTTAGATAAGAGGAGGAAAAAAAAAAAAGAGTGAGGATGACCAATGAAGTCAGGATGACAGCAGTGAAATCAAGCGTCCATTACTCCCCACAACCATGTGTGGAGGTTTTGGCAAAGCATCTACGGAGAGAGGCTCTGCCTGCGGCTCGCTGTTAATTGATGTGTCAGCCGAGTTTCCAACACAGCGGCCGCGATTCCTCCGGTGCATGGAAATGCTGAGAGCACAGGGCCGGGCTCCTCCTCACGCACCTCCAGGTGCATCTTCCCCCCATCCATTACCGCTCATTACCGCGCTCCGTTACCAGAACCACGGAATCCATTCGATTGGAAAGGATGTCCGAGATCGTTCAGCCCAATCTATGGCCGAACAGCACCTTGTCAACCAGACTGGCCATCAAATGCCACGTCCAGCCTCGGGGGCGACAGGGACTCCACCACCTCCCGGGGCAGCCCATTCCCGTGGCCGAAGTGAAGAAATTTTGCTAAAGCCCAGCTGAACACCGTCCCCTCATCCTATCTCTGGCTCCCGGGGAGCAAAGCCCCACCTGGCTACGCCGCCCTTTCCGCGGCTGCGGAGAGCGATCGGATCTCCGCCGAGCCTGCCGCGCTTCAGGCTGAGCCCCCCCAGCTCCCCGAGCCGCCCCTCGTGCTCCGGCCCCTTCTCCCCCAGCCCTGCTGCCCTTCCCTGGCCTGGCTCCAGCGCAGCACCGAGAGGCACAGCCGGCACCTCGGCCGCACCCGGGACAGCCCCGCGGGCCCGGAGCGGGGATGAGGCGCCGGGAAAGGCGCGGGAGGAGCC
>VWZN01002268.1:58194-86616 GCA_013396955.1 Regulus satrapa
CCGCCGCTCTCCGCTCCGCCACCCTCCGCACCGCCACCGCCACCGCCACCGCCACCATGACCGTCACACGCCTCGACCAGGGCCAGCGCTACCGCCCGCGGATGGCCTTCCTCAAAAAGGTGAGGGCTCAGCAGCGCCGGGGACAGCCGCACCATTATGGGTGCCGCGTCCGGGCGGGGCGGTGCGCTGCGCTGCTCGGGGGGATGTGTGTGTTCGCAGCATCCCGCCCGCCCGCGNGGGGCACCTGTGGGCGTGTGGGGGGTCCGGGGGTGGCAGCCCGTCCCCGGGAGTTTGGGACCATGACCTGTTGCAGAGCGCTGTGGATCCCAGCTGGCTCGGGGGGCAGGCTGGAGGGGCAGCGTGTGCTGAAGTGATGGAGAAAATAGGACTGTAATGTTGATTATCTTTTGTAGCTTATCTCAGCTGAATGGTTGCCTTGACACGTTTTCTTCCTCTGCCATTATTATTTTATTTTTTTTTCAATGTCCCTCAAAGCCGTGTCCGGTCCCGGGGAAAAACCCATCGTTTGCAGTGCCAGGCCACTCAGTGTAGCTCTGCTCCCAGTCGGTCCAGTGTGCGTTCCCAGTGCTTTCAGCTGATGTCCACATTCAGAGGGTGTATTACAGCCTGCTCTCTGCCTCCTTCCAGTTCTTCAGAAATGAGCGTATTTGTGGCCAGGAGCAGTAGGAGTGGGATGATGTATGCCCACGCTTTTGGGTGTAATGCGTAATTTTGTAAAGCATTTGGTGGGCTTTTTCTGTAGCGTTCATTCAAAGCATAGCCAGTTGTAGTGTAGCTGGTATCTGCAGATTTTAAAAAGCAGTGTGTTAAGCTAGCTTTTCTACCACCCACCTCTCCTGAGTGTGGCTTATCCTGTTGAATGGAATTAACTGAATTTCCAGTGACAAGTACACAGCCAGCGAGTTGCTGTTCACATTTTAGTTAGCTTTCCTCAACGCCCACAACCTAAGGAGAATTCCAGGGGTAAAGGGAGGGGAATTTGGGAATATTCAGTGCTAAGGTATGAACCTGGCAGTACATACACTGTACTTAATACACCATAGGAAATAAAGAGGGTATTTTCTTTGGTGCTATGTCTTGCAGGGTAAATTTGTCTGGGGAGCCCTGCCAAGGGAAATACTCCAGGCCAAATTCTGTAGTGAGCAATAATCGGTGGAGTTGCGTGCGGGGGTGCAGAGGAGAAGCTGTGTGCTTTGAGAAAACAACTGCCTGCAGCTGTGCTTCAGCTGCTCCGTGGGAGTGCAGCAGTCTCTGCAAAGTGCTCCGAGTTCCTCAGGTGGGAAGATCAGTCAAAACACGGCGAATCGCTGTTACGGAGTGTGCACTGCTCACTCTTGGAGCAGCCAGGCAGGCTGAGCTCTTCAGTGCTTTTGTTAGTGGTAGGAAGGGAAGCTCCCGGTGGTCAGTGAAAGCCCTTGGCTCTCGTCTCTGCTTTCATTCCTGCTCTGGTTTTTCCAGACCTTGGAGGAGCCGTGTTTGGAGCCTCAGCCGTTCCATGGCCATGTGGTCTGTGTGCAGTCAGCCACATCCTCAGAGCCGCCTGGAAACACCTGGCACCTCTCCTGCTTGCTCACTATGGGAGCCGAGGATGCACCCAGCGAGCACCTTAGAGGCTTAGACCCATGAGGAGCTAAAATCCTAGAAAGAAGCTTTGTTAATTGCTTAAGCTTGTGCTCACGCTCTGCTGCCAGCTGACACGTGCTGTGCCTGGGCTGCTGCAGCAGCAGGGGGGGATTCCTGCCCTGCTGCCAGCACCTCCCTGTGCATGAAGCTGGTGACCACAGCAGCAATCCTGCAGTGGGACATGGGGAGGGGACAGAGCGTTGCTGCAGGGGTGGTGGGCAGTGCCCTGTTCTTGCCATGAGGCTGCACATGCAGCTTGGTGTTCATGGCTGAACTAGGAGGGGATCAGAGGCCTCCAGGGCCCTGTAACACCTGCTTATCATGCTAGCACTTAGGTTGTTTTATTCTGTTTTTTTCCCCCCTTTCTGAACCATCTTGCCTGGAAGAAGAACGACCCAAAAGTCTGCTGGGATAGCGAGCAGGCCTCTGGAATGGATATTGGCTGGATGCTGTGAGAGCTTGAATGAACCCAAGCCCGTTGTGCCTGTGCCTGCTCCAGCAGCCAGATCTGGCTCTGCTGGGCATCAGCTGGCAGAGCTGGGCTGGCTCAGCTCTCCAGGAGCTGCTGGGCTGGGTATTTTTCCTCGCTGTGCTACACGAGCTGCACTGTGACTCACACCTTGTGGGTAGGGCTGATGGATGCCTTCTTCCTCTGCCTCCTTCTCACTCTGGTCCCTGGTGGCTTCTCCCAAGCTGTGCAACAACCAGAGAGGGTCTGCCGCATGGCTGGGGGTTTTTCCAGCCTGTCTCTGCTTCTCCAGGCTCAGACTTTCCAGCAGCTGCTGGCCTTCATCTTCCTGGGCATTTCCAGGAGTGTGTGAGCACTTGAATTGTGTTTTTGCTGGCATCCAGCAGAATCCTGCTCTCTAAGTGAGGCCCTAGATATGGCTGAAGCTGAGCCTTAGGCCAAGCTCAGCCTCATCCCATTCTCCCTTTCCCTGTTCTGGGCTGGGAGATGCCAGTGCTGCATTTTTCTTTGGAAAAAGTCTCCCCTCCAGACTGGGAAGAGCCAGCTACAGCCCAGCCCTCCCCACTCACAGATTTACTTCCTGTAGCTGAGGCATCACTCAGTGGGAACAAGCCACTTCCCCTCAGCTTTAATTAGGAAAAACCAGGAAGTTTTAGGTGGTTAACAATGGATTCTTTTAATTTCTTCTTTTTTTCTGGTCATCCATCAATGTGCAAAGCAAGGTTGGTAGTTGTAGACCTAGAAAACAATTGTATGAGTCTTCAGAGTCCAGAGTGGGGATAAGGACTGTATTGTTACCCTGGAAATCAGAGCAGGTAGGGCTGATCCTTACAAGCAGCAGCAGGCAGTGAGGGGGGGCTAGAACCAGGCAAATATGATGGAAAAAGCAGCAGATGTTTGATTATAGCTCCAGCACTGCACTCAGCTGGGAACTGGAAATTCCTGCTGGGAAAATTGATCTTTGTCCTGTCTGAAGCAAAGATGCCTCTGTCGGGGTTGGTGCTGAGGAGGGCTGAACTCCTTACCTTGGCAGTGTTTTGCTGTTGCATTTCTGAGTCTCAGCGCCTGGAGTTTGTTTTTTTCTGCGTTCTGGATGCCCTGGTCCTGGGGAGCTGGTGGCTGCCCAAAGGGGGAAGCTCAGGCAAACAGGGATGGGACCTGCACCAGGGTAACTCAGCCAAGCAATCCATCAGCAGGCGTCTGCTCCCACTGCTCTGTGCTGTAGGAAAGCATCCATCCTCCTTCTCCAGAACCATGCACACCCCATCGATTGCTGGCCATTTGCCTCTCCTTGGAGCTTCCCACGGCCTCCTGAAATCCAGCCGTGGTTTTTCTTACTTTATGCGAGTTTGAGTTCTGCTTTGCACTCCGTGAACTGAACCCTGTGACTTTGTGCAATCAGAGTGGGGACAGACAGTTTTTCCTGTTGTCTCCTCTGAGGCTTTCAGGGCGAGTTCACCTCCAGGCAGAGATTCCAGCTGATCTGAGGGGAAATCT
This sequence comes from Regulus satrapa, assembly GCA_013396955.1. Classification (NCBI taxonomy): domain Eukaryota; kingdom Metazoa; phylum Chordata; class Aves; order Passeriformes; family Regulidae; genus Regulus; species Regulus satrapa. The sequence continues at coordinate 61,805 of VWZN01002268.1, forward strand.
CCGTGGAGCCCGTGCCTTGTGATGTGTCTGTGCTTGAGGTGAGCCCGGAGCCTGGCTCCTTTGGCCCTCTTGATATTTACCTCTGTGTGCATCTCCACCCATCAACCAGTCAGGAAGTGGCTTCTGGCTCTGCAAAATTCAAACCAGACAGCTCTTTCCTGGCTGAAAGCGTGACAAAATGTACTAGAGCCCTTTAGCAAGGCAAGGAAGTGTTCCTGCCGTGTCTGAAGCAGCCCTCGTGGCCTCCCTCTGGCAGCCTGCTGCTGGTGGCAGCTCCCGGTCGTTGTAATCCATGTTCCTTTGGAGAGGAGACAGAGACAGGCTGGGTTTTGATTAGCAAGGTGAATGGTTTGCAGCCAGAGCTAAGCAGCTCCTTGCTTTTTAATGGATTTGTCATTTCTCCAGTGACGAGAGGCAGTGTGGCAGAGTATGAACGCAGCGAGAGTTGAAGAGGCGCTGGTTCAAGGAAGGGAAGGTGCTATGCTGCAGGGCTGGGGGCGTTTCTGAGCCAATTCCCTGCTCTCAGCTGGTTGAAGATGTGTCTGGAGCCCACCTGGAGAGCAGCAGCTGCGTGCTGGAGCAGGATGTGCTGTGCTGCCTGTCTGGAGCAAGCCCTGCCTGAGCCCGGAGGGATCCTGGTGGGATCTGCTGGGTGGTCAGGGCACGAGGACAGGGGGATGAGCAGGGAGGGCTGTGTTTGCCCCAGGATCTGTGTTCTCTGTGAAGGGGCCGTGCAGTCACAGAGAGGGACTTCCCAAGGTACCTGGGATTGCTCAGAATCCCAGTTTCCCAAAGGAATGCCCTGCTGGACTGCCCTGTCTCACCTCATCCCACGCAGCTGAACTTTCTGAGGCTGAAATTTGTGGGTTCTGTTAAAAGATCTAAAAAATGTCTTCAGATTCCATCACTTCTGGTCTGGTTTTGCACTTTTAAGGTATTTTATAAGTATTTATATAAATATGCATGTTGAATTTTACCAGGCTTCTCCATTTTAGCATTAATTTGTCACTGCCTTTAAAAGCAGTAGAAAATGCAGTTTTACTGACAAGCCCAGAGTGTATCCTGTCACTACAGCTTAAATTCTCACAGAACTTGGCAAGATTTGGAACCAAAGTCACTGTGGTGCCTGTGAAGACAATACCCTCCATTATGTGTGCGTGTCATCAAGTCACTCGTTAAATCCTCTACTCTCTGTTTAAAAGCTACAGCCCCACCCAAAACAAATGTGTGGAGAGACCTAATTGGTCCTGTTGCACCAGTTTTGATTTAATATCTCTGGAAGCAGAAGACAAAAAGAAGAGCATCTTCCCCAAAGCTCTCATGGCACTAGATAATCAAAAAAGAGGAGACAAGGAGTGTGCCCCAACTCCATGCATCTGAGCACAGATCCCAAGTGAAAGCGGAAGCTTTGTGCTTTTGGAATGGTGCTGGTAGGAAGTCAAAGAGGAGGAAAATACCTTTGAAAATCTTTGTCTTTTAAAAAGAAATAAAGATAATTGGGCGTGAGAAATAAAAGTTGTCTGGCCTTGAGTGTGAGACTCATCCTCTGCTAAAAATGAGTCACCAGGACCTCTGAGGAATCCCAGGCAGGAGATGCTGTCAGATAGGAGGATGTGCCTGCCCCATCCCTGGAGGGGCTGAGCTTTGCTGGCCAAGGGGCTGACACCTGGGTGGGTGAGTGCAGCCCTGCACAGGAGTGGTCAGAGAGCCCTCACACACCTCCTCGTGCACCTCCTAACAGCAGCACAGATCTTATTTCTCCCCCCTTTTTTCCTTCTGAGAGCCTGGTGAACCCGGGAATAGGAGCCAGGTAAGAGGAACCTTTATGGATAGCAGAGATTTTCTTTATTTCTTTTTCCTTAGCTCTCATGGAGCGGTTCCATCGTGTCCCTGCCGTGCTAGGCCTGGCTCTGTGTGTGTCCAGTGGCAGTGTGAGCTGCCATGGGCTGGAGGTGGCATCTCTGGTGCCAAGGGGAGGGTCAGAGAGGGCTGTGGCATGCCAGTGCTCACCCCTCTGGAATGCTGGGCTCCCTGCTGCCCACTCCTGAAGTCCATGCCATGCCATGCCCTGCTTTGCAGATCGAAGCCCTCATGACGGAGATGCAGAGCCCAGACACGGGAATCAAGACCCAGACCCAGACAGTGACGATCGCCAGCATCCCCCACGCTGTGACAGGTAAGAGCCTCCTGGAGGGAGGGGACTGGGCCAAATTCAGCAGAGAAAATCTGCCTGTGGACCCCGTGGGCAGGGCTGCCAGTGCCTGGCTGCGTGCTGGAGCTCTGTGCCCAGTAAATATCAGCTGGACATCGTTTGAAATGTACCTGCTCCCTTTACCTCGTTCTCACTCGTGTCTCATTTCATTCCTGCTCTTTGAATCAGACACAAAGGTTGATCCCCCGGCACTTTCAGCTTTCTCGTGGGGGTTAACTCAAGTGAATTCACCTAGCAGAGGTGAGGACATGCTGCAGCCTCCAGACCTCCCGTGCTCCCGGTTGAGGTTGGATCGCAAATAAAGATAAATATTAAAATCCAATTAAAACAAGCAGCCTGGAGGCAGACTGCAAGATGGCACTTCAGAAATGAGCAGTAAACAATTAGTCTCCCTTCTAATGTTTACTGCTAGTAATAATTTTTCTTGAGTAGGCAGGAAAAGAACGAAACATTCAACCCACTTCTGTGCCTGTAAATGACAGCTCTGCCTCCCTCGAGGAGGCTGAAGGAGCAGCAGACAGGAGCTGTGCTGTGTCATGTAGAGTGTTACAGGCAGCTCTTATCACAGCCTCCTTGTGCCTGCTACTCCTTTCACCAGGCACTATCAGTACCTCTGCTTCCCTGTTCTCCAAGCCTCCACAAAAGCTCTTGTGAGGAATCCTCTGCTATAAATATTCACACATACTCCATACCCAGGTTTCCTCCTCCTGCTTCGATCTCTCTTCAGCACGTTGAAATTCAGAACAAAAACTCCCACTGAAACCATTGAGTTTGCTCCAGGCAAGTCAAGAGTCTTTCCCCTCTGTGCCTGCAAAGCCTGGTAGGCCCAGTGTGTTGTTTGCCCCATTTTATTTTTTAATGAGGCTGCAGAGGCACTGAAGTCACTTGCCCATGGGAAGAGCCAGTCAGTGGAAGGGTCAGGAGAGCTTGGACACATCTGCAGCCTGCTGTCAGCAGCACCCTCCGTGCACTGCAGTGCAAACCACATCCTGGCTCACTCACATAGCTATTATGCAGCTGAGCTGGGTGGAGGCTCTGCCTGTGCAAAGGAGCTCCCAGAGCTGCCAGGGAATAGTTAAGGCAGCACAAAGAGGAGATTCCCTGCGCTGAGGATGACGTCCCACGCAGATGAAGTGCAGGGGAATGAGAACTTCTCTTGATGGCTGCCCCAACGTAAAATCCCACTTCCTAAAAGTCCCTGGGTGCCTGTTGTGTTGGCACTCACCCTCGTTGTGTTCTGTCCGCTTTTCTCTGGTTCCTTAACTCGAATTGCTGCAAGTTCCCTCTTGCACAAGTCATAGATTCTAGTCCACCTCTGAGAGGCAAGTGGCTTCCACTCCCCCTAGGTGCTGGTCATCCCTCTCTAAACTGATATTTTTAGTGCTGCGTGGATCCTAGTTCCTTCTGGGTGTTGCAAAAGAGACTGATTCATGTTTGGTGAGGGTGTGGTGAAGATACTGGAGCAGGGGGCACAGATCCATTGGAGAGAGCCTGGCTCTGCCTGTGCAGGAAGCTCACTAGTTAAATTCAGTGGAAGTCAGAAAAATGGCTCACAAATAAACCTCGATGTGCACCTTTGGGGGAAAGTGCTTACAGAGGGAGCTGTCTGGAAATGAGTGATGAGATAATCCTTTAATTTCATCTATTTCAGGAAGCAGGCAGTAGGATAAGAGCTCTGAGCCCCTATTAGAAAGTTAAGTCATCACTGCAATGTCAAGAAAGGTCGACACCTCAGTCTGCAGTCCTAGGGGAGGTTTGGAGGAAAAGGCCAATAATTGATCAGGAAACAAGTGCATTTTTTCTCTCTTTAAATGGAAGGAGGCTCATGAAATTTGGCCCCCCAGAACATAAAACTAAACCTGCTGGAAGTTTATGGTGCCTATGGGTACAACTGCTCACAGTCCAACAAAAAAACTGGGAGAGATGAAATGTGTGTGAATGCAGAAATCTTGTTTCCCTTTGATAAATCTTGTAACCACTGCAGCTTGGATCTGAGATTTGGACATCCCTTCTTCCCATTAAAGGACTCTCAGAGGATCTTCTGCTCTTCTACAAAACAGAGACAGGGCTGTGCTCTCTGAATCTGGAGCTTCCTTGCAGTGACTCTTTCCGTGCAAGGTGGAACAAGCCCTCCCCTTCCCTGGGTGTGAAAGCTGTTGCATCCTTGAGCCCTTTGTAAGCCACTGCTGTGGGTTTGGATGTTGCTCAGGCCATGTGAGCTGGTGCTCACTCTCTCAGTGCCATCCCAAGGTCTCTGCCTGCCTCAGGCTCCCTCTCCCAGGGCTGGATGCCTCAGGGGGTGTCAGCTTGGCTGGTGGGAGCCCAGCAGTGCATTTCATCTGTGCCTCCTTGCATTTGAAACACATGTGAAGAGAAGGGGGCTGTGCCCTCGGTGGGATCCTGAGAACAGATCTCCTTTTTCCACCCCTGGATTTGGGCACGCTCCTGATTTCAGGTCCTGACCTTTGCTTTGCTTTGCAGGTAATGATATCATGCAGTGGATTCTTCAGCGCTTGAAGATCACCCCAGAAGGTGGGTAAAGATGTGAAAAGAGTTGAGTCTTTCTCAGCTTTCAGTTATAAAACTTTAGGATCTCAAGAGGCAAAACCTTTTAGTTGAATTCTCCCCTGCATAAGAGTTCATTTTTGATTCCAGTGAAGTGTTTCTGTGCAGTGAAAACATCTATATTCTCCATTTTCAGAGGCACTCCACCTGGGAGACCTGTTTGTGAAATATGGATATATCTACCCTCTTCAGGAGCCAAAGAACCTCACCCTTAAGGCAGATGGCAGCCTCTACAGGTTTCAAGTGAGTTGTAGCTCCTCTAAGCTGTTGAGAGGGAGTTCAGCACTAGTTTTTATTAAAACCAGGCAGCTGGGGCGGTTCCCAGGAGCTGTGCAGGAGGAAGGAGAAGACTCAGAGAAGTCTGCACAGAGAAGACTGAGATTGCAGTTTACATGGAAACTGTGATAGTTTCTTCAATGAAATTAGTATACTTGTTCAACCTGAAAATAGCTGTGCTTTCCTCCAAAGAGTGTTCCCTTCCAGGTCTTAAAGTAGCAAATGGAAAAGCTAGCTGGAAATAGAACGATGTGGGGGCACTGAATAATGAATGTACAAAAAGCACAGTAATAATGGCATGGTGTCGGGGCTCCTGTTGGACTGTTTCCACTGCTGTGGGAAATCAGGATATTCCTCGTACTGGGCATGAGGAGTCCATGGGTTCAGGGCCTTGGTGCACTCACAGGAGGCTCCTTTCCTTGCAGACCCCCTATTTCTGGCCGGTGCAGAGCTGGGCTGCTGATGACACAGACTATGGTGAGTGACCGTGTCCAGGGCTGTGGTGTTGTCACACGTTCCTGCTCCACACCTGCTTTCCTGTTTTTGGGCTCTGCTTGCAGTGACCAGCCCCAGCATTTTTTTTTCCATGCTGTTTTGTGAATAATTCTCAGTAATGGTGAATTGAGGGTGTGACCATCTTGTGGTGGCCTGATGAGAGAAAGTGATTAAGCTCTTATGTTCCACTAAGAGCCGTCACACAGGAACACATCTGAATTACCTTGCTGGGGAGGGAAGACTTTAAACACAAGATTAGATTTCCCTGAGTAGTTAAGTGTGTTCCTGGATTGGAGCCCAAGGCTGTCTTCCTGTAGATTTGGATCAAGCCCTGCATGCAGAGATGATTCTTTCTTTATAGAAAGCACAATATCTCCTGATAGCCTTTTCCATATAAATCTCTTGTTGCTTTCTGTTGTAGAGCTGATCATGAATCTTGGGCTGATCAGCTGGGTTTGCTCCTGTGGGTGGTGCAGTTCACAGACTTATTTGTCTATACCAGGACTGCCCTCTGTGGCTTTTATCTGCATTATGCTGTAGATTTTCTAAAGAAATAAAGAAGCCTGGCTTGGATCGGAATGTTTTTCTTAGAACCTGAGTTAAAAACATTGGCCTGTGTTTGAAAAGCTTGGGAGGCGAAACTCTGAGGACCCTCAACACCTGAAAGGTGTGGTGCAGTGTCCCTTGACCTGTGGCAGCCTGGCTGAGCTCCTGAGGGAAGGGTGCTCCTGGCAGAAGGCACTCGCTGCCTGTTCTGCCTGGCTGCTCCCAGCCTGGGCATCAGTGACACACCAAAAGCACCGAGTTCTCTTCTCTTCACTGAGCTTTTGTGAGCTTGGAGCTCACGCCTGGGAAGATTTGTAGCAGACAAAGGCTCCTGTGTTTGTAATGTGGGTAAATTTATAATTATTCTTGGGCTTGTTGGTCTAAGTATAACTGACTGCTAATTTGCTTCTACCTCCACAGCGATTTATCTAGCAAAGAAGAACATTAAAAGGAAAGGGATTTTGGAAGAATATGAAAAGGTGAGGAGACACTGCACTTGTTCCATTACAAGACCCTCATTTGCTACAACTTTAGCCCTTTGTTGCTAATGAGGGGAGCATGGCAAAACACCACCTCTTCGATTGCATGAAATGCTGATCACTGCAAGCCAAGAGGTGATACTTCAGCAGTATCAAAAGGCAGCATTTTGCAAGTGAAAAAACAACTGGTACAGAAAACTACTGTGAAGTCAATTTTAATTTTAGCAGGGGTAATTGCTCTCCTTGCAATGGTATTTTTGAACTGTTGCAATTCTTGTAATTACGTTCAGAACAATCCAGATTTCTTGGCTCACTTGCCAGCCTGGCCTCGTTGAACTGTGGAGAGTCAAGAAAACCCCAGCATGGGAGTGCCCTGTTCAGAATTTTCACACTGACTGCTTTTTTATTTTTATTCCAGGAACATTACAACATGCTCAATCAAAAAATAAACTACAAGTGGGATTTTGTTATTATGCAGGCCAAGGAGCAGTATAAGTGAGTTGACTTGCATTCCCTTGTTTGCATCACTGGGGAGGGTGTGAGGAGCAGAGCTTGACTGTCTTAGTGCACAGTGAAATCACACTTTAAGAACACCAACTGCACGTCTGAAACGGCTTGGAGGGGAGGTTTAGGCTTTGCACTTGATGTGGTTCTGTGAAGGAGCTGGGTTCTGATGCTGCAAGCCCTCATTTAGAAACGACTTCATTTAGCTCAGTGCTCTCCCTGAGAATTTGTGATCAGGCACTGGACTTCAGGCCTGTTGTTGGTCTGGGTCAGGAGTTACTTGCACATCTCTCAGCTGAATGGAGTGAATCAAGAAGGAGTAAATATTCCCAGCAGGGACTTCTGGAGAAAACTGTGAAGTGCATACTTAGGCACCCAGCTGAAATGACTTGGTTTTAGGAACTGAAACCTTCAAATTCCCAGGAAAGTTGGTGAACATGAGATGGGATTGCTCCTTTAGAGATCCTTCCTATTTCTGTGGACTCCTCTTACCTTCTTTTACCTCCTGGCACGGCAGGCAGTGCCTGTGCTGCTCAGCAGCCTCTCTGTCTTCCCTGGGATGGCAGCCAAGTCCTGGGAGTACAGCTCATCAGATAACTGTCTCATTAAACACGAGACTGTTGTTCTTGTAAATTGAGGTCAGACTTGGGCTAAGAGATGCCAAATGCAGTTTCAAAGTCAGATACCCAGCCGGTGTCTGAACCAGCAGATTAAACTCGTCTGAGGCTGTTTGATGGTGCTGCTGGGGCAGACTGGTGCAGAGCACCCACCCTGCTAACCACAGCAGGGAGGCCACATGCAAACAGCCTGTTGGGAATGCTCCCTTCCCCATGCTAAGTCCCAAATTGTGCTCAAGACTTTTCTGGGAAAGAATTAGTTGGTCCAAGCCCAAACCATGCTAGTGCCTCTTCTATTTAATTGTGGAGGTGATTTGGGTTTTAGTGCCTGGGAACACTCGTCAGAACCATTTCCAGGTAGTTTCTCTGAGAAATGCCCCTTCTTTGCTGAGAGACAGGGATGAGACATGTCCAGGATGTATCTCTGGGTGGCAGTCCTTGGATTCTGCCTGGGAACATCAGACAGGGATTAGCGTGAAGCAGCAGGACTGAGGGCAAGCCAGCAGAAAGCTACCAGAGTGTAGCTATGTGCCTCATCAAAAGGGGATATGTCTGCTCCCAGCTCAGCTCAGGAAGATGATTTCTCAAAAGCCAGAGTCATGTGTGGCCGTGAAGATGATCTGCAGCCCAGAATTAGCCAGGGCAGGACATGGTCGGGAGGCGGCATCGGGGCATCGACGGCACAGCCAGGCCGGGACCCACGGGGCACAGGAGGCTGGAGGTGTGTCCTGCTTCTCATCCCACTGATTTTAGGAGGGCAAAATCCATGAATTCCCCTGTTCTTGGCTTTGCAGGGCAGGGAAGGAGCGGAAGAAGGAGGACAGGTATGCCCTGGACTGCCAGGAGAGAGCCTACTGGCTTGTGAACAGAACTCCTGTGAGTAGAGGGTGACAGGGTGACTTCAGTGACTCGGTGGTGCCCTCCCTGCAGCCACCTGGGACAAGCTCCCATGTGGAAAGGACACGGCCTCTGGGCTGTGTGCCAGGGAAAGGTCAGCCCAGGCCTGCCCTGAGTCCCCACCACCTTTCCTTGGTTGCTCTCAAAGGTGCAGGGGACAGAGGTGCAGCTGCAGCACCCATGCTTGGAGAGAGGCATTCCCAACTCTGGGGGTTCCTAAGGCACTGCTGGCTGGGAGTTGCTGGCAGTGGAGGCCTGGGGGTCTCCTCCTGCTTTTTTGTGATCCTTTAAACCAGCCTTTAAACCAAATGAGCTTCAAAGCTCTGTTGTTTCTTGTTTGCCACAGCCAGGCATGCTGGACGTCCTCGAGTACGGATTAGACCGTGTCACAGATCCCAATGAAGATAAGGTAAACCAGGTGAGACAGGTTGTTGTTTTCTTTTTTTTTTAACACACCTACTTAATTTGTCTGGGAGGACCCAGAAAATGTCCCTGGGTTGTCATTTTTTTGGGCACTGCAGGCTGAGTGTGTCAGCTCAGCCCTTAACAGCTGAACAGGCCAGAGGTTGAAGCTCTCTCACCCAGGAGGTGAGGCCCTCAAAACAGGCTTTGGCAGCTCCTTCTGGCTTAAAAAGACTTTGTCAGCTTTCTTGCCACACCAGTTAGTGTGAGTGCTTGGCTCCAGGACATGTTTTCTTTGCTGGTGAGGCTGAATTAGGGAATCCTGTCTCCAGGTGCCCATTGCTGCCTTTGTATTAGTGCTGAATGAACTTTGTGGGGTTATGGGGTGTAAAGGGTCTGTGCAAAGATCCAGGCTTAAAATAAAATTACAGACCACCTCTGAAAGGGTCATTAATGCGTGGTAAAAAGATGAAGAAGTTGGTGTGGTGGATAGGAGACACAAAATGTTGCCAAAAAATATTGTAGACCATAAAGAAACAATCCATGAAGTGAGACCATGAGGGCTGTAACCGGGTGAACTGGTTCAGGGTCCGAAATCACAGGTCCTGTCAGTGGATGAGGAGATGGAGCTGCTGTTCCCTTTCTCCATCAGCCCTCTGAGGTGATCCTGTCTTTGTGCCTTTAATGATGTTTCTTTGGAAGCAAAGTCAAGGCATCTCTTGGCAATTCAATGCAAATGTTAGTGCCATCACACTCACAGTATTCCCACAACTTCCCATTTTTGTAACAGCCTTTAAACATCTCAGCAGCCAGAGGCAGGATAATTGCTTTGGCCAGCTGTGTTCTGTTGCTATAGAGACTGAAAAGGAGTAAAGTGTAGGGTTGGGGTGTATTTTATTTTTTTTTCTTGTTGTAAGTAGCAGCTAACTAAAAAGCTTTTTTTTTTCTTTTTCCCTTTTTTAAGAGTAAAGAAGTAGTGGAAAGGGAGAGGGATGAAAGAGGAATAAGCCAACTTCTTGCCCACAGTTTTACAGCTGACATGGAAGGGATTTTAGGTTTGCAAAGAGTCTGAGGAGCTGTAGTATTCATCTGCCAGCCTGGTAGCACAGGGGAAGGGAGCTGAGGGATCTCTGCCCAGTTCCACCCTGGCCATAAGAGATATGGTCAGTTCCCCCACCAGTGGAGGCTCCAAGGAGGGCAGAAGCCAAAGGACACCAGCTTTGGGGTGACTTCCCTGCCCTTCTCCTTTAAGGTGCTCTCTGAGCTGTGCCTCCTCTCTGGAGGCTGAGCTGAAGAGGGAAGGTTCTCCTTGCTCCTCCTTTTGCTTTTGAGAGAATGATTGAGAATACATGAGACAGCCAAGAGCTCTGATGGAGCCACCTTTGGACTAGCAGCTTTATTTCTGTCCTCTGCAGGCTGCTCTCAGCAGCCTTTGGTGAACAGAAAGAATGGGCCAAGCTCTGATTTGTGTCCTTGGTCCTGCTCAATCCACCTTCACTTTGTTGGCCAAACTATGGAGTTTTTTATCTTGGCAGTTGAGAAAGGAAAGAAAAGAATGAATTTCTGATTTCTTTGAAGCTGACATTAGCATGAACATCTCTCCTTCTCCTGCTCAGACCCTTTGATGGGCTGCTCCCTCCCTCCCAGATAGATAAAGTCCTCTGGGGATAAACAGGTGCTCAAACTCCTTTGGAGGACTTTTGTTGCATCTCTCCTGGTTATAGTGAGTGAGGAGTTGTGGATGGGCAGGAGGAGTCAGGCAGAAGTAGCCACCCATTGAACAGCTAATGAAGGGATGCTTTAGCCTTTTGTTGCCTGGATTTCAGGCTCACATCAAGCCTCACTGCTGGAAAATGACCACGGAGTGCCTGCAGGTACCTGCACAGCCTCTGCCTCCTGGAACCAGCATCTTTCTGGAAGGTGCTTTAGCTCCCCAAAAATCACTGTGCTGGGGAGTGCTGAATGAAATGCCCTGGTTTGTTGTATGCAGCAAATCAGCCACAGATTAATGAGTTACTGCTGGCCTTTAATTTCATAAATCCCTGTCAGGTTGCCTGATAAAGTTCTGCTGCACCATCACAGGTTTGGAAAGCACAGGGCCAGGGGCAGATAAACAAGACAGGGGAAAATGGCCATTGGAACAAAACTGGGTGCATGGACTGTGGCAGGTTTGATTTCCAGCTCTGCTCCGAGCTGGGGTGTTGGGCTGTGCAGAGCCAGCTGGGTGTGTGCTGGGTGCACTTTGCAGGGTTGGGAGGCAGATCTTCCTCGCCCAGAGCTCTGGAGGAAGGCTGGGCTGGCTCTGCCCCGTGCTCAGTGGCCAATTCCCTGCACAGGATTCCCAGGATCAGCCTCAGGCTGCCAAGCTCTGTGCATGGAGCACTCGGCGCAGAGTGAGGGTGGCCTCTGCAGTGTCCCAGACAACTTTGGGCTTATTCTTCACTCCCAGCTCCTTCCAGGCAGCCACCCAAAGCTGTTTCCAGGTGTTTATGAGCTCTGTAAACAGGGAACAGTGGCCAGGCAGGCAAAAACACCGTGACCATCATCTCCCCAGTGTGGTCAAGAAGTCTCACACTGAGCAGAGGAGCAAGCAGGTAGCTGGGAATTAACAGATATCCCAGCTCTTGTAGGAGCTGGCGGCCTCAGCCACGTGGATCAGCTCCAGACAGGGCTCTGGAGCAGGTCCTGGCTGGCTTCCAGCTGGGCTCTGCAGCCCCAGTGCCCGGGAGCACAGAGGTGGTGGCAGCGGGGTGTGAGCGGGGCAGGCAGGGTGTCCCAGTGCCACGGGGTGTCTCGGGGGTGTCAGAGGATGTGGAACAGCTCGTGGCATTCGCCTGGGACAGACTGAGGCCTTTCCCTAATTGCCATCTCGATCTGCAGCCCGCGGGGCCGGGGAGCTGAGCCGCAGTCATTGCCATAAGTCACTCGTTAAGGGCATTGCAAAATGAATCTCATCATGAGAAACCACTCTTTGTTCCAAATATGATTTCCTTCCAAATGAGGCAGAGCGGGTGGGTGGTGCAGGGCACTTTGGCACTGCCGCAGCAGTGCTGGGGCCAGGGTGGGTGGATGGTGGGGACAGTGCTCTGTGGGACATGGAGGCTGCTCGGGGCCTCTTGGAGCAGCACTGGACTGGGAACTGGTTGTGGGGGCACTGGGAGAAAGGGAAATGAAATGAGGAGCAGCTCTGGGGTGAAAGACCTGAGATCCCTCCCAGTTTTTGCTGATTTGGGCACTGGAAGGGGCTGAGCACAGCCAGCACCTGCAGCCTCCCAGGCTGTCCAGCAGTGGGTTTGGCTGCAGTTCAGTTTGTGCCACTGCTCAGAGCTGCTCAGCCCCTTTTCTGGGGGAGCCTTGGCAAATCCTCTCCCCAACTGGAGCATCCCAGCAATCCCATCTCCTTGTTTTCCCAGGAGCAGCTGCCTACCATACTGACCTCCACACAGACTGTGGCAGGAGAGCATCCTTGGTGTGTGGGGCACTTAAAAAAATAAAATCTTCCTTTTTTGTGGATTTTTCTTCACCCACATATGACTTTTTTTGTTGTGATGGCATTTTAATTGATCCCTTTCAGCCTCTGTGTAACATTTAACTCACTGTGTTCTCTTTCTCTTTCCCACAGCTGTTTGTCTCGTGTGTGTGTGGTGTGCTGCCAGCCTCTCAGACCCCTCTAGGAGATAACATCACTCTCCTGCCACGTGAGCTGCCCTCAAGCCACTGTGCCAGCACCCACTTCTCCTTCCCCACTGCACCAGGGCTCCAACTGAGAAAAAAGTGGTGGAAAAGAGGGGTTTAAAAACTATTTAAACGTGTTAAAATCAATGCTCTAGCCACAAGTTCCATCAAATGAAGCCCTTCAGCTGGCACTTGTAAATCTGATGAGGTTTATTTGGTTTATATCTCAGGTTCCCCAAGGAGACAGTAAACTCCTGTTGTGCAGGAGTCCAGCTGGCCTGGAGCAGAAACACAGGACCCCAAACAGAACACTTTAGGACAGTAAATACAGTAAATTTCTCTGTGCAAGCAGGTTATTCCTTTTCCCCTTCCATTTCTGCAGTCTGTCTGGAGCAGTGACACTGTAGAAAGGAGGGGAAGAAATGGTGCCTGTCTGGAAGGTGGCTGGAATCAGAGCAGGGAAGGGTGAAAAGCTGTTCCTCAGTTCCTCCATCATTTATAAGGGTGTCTCAGGAGCTTGTGAATCATCAGGGGAGCAATAATCCTGCTGTCCTAGAGCTTCTTCTCTGTCTTGGTGTGTCAGTCCTTTCCCCCTCGCACACAGGGGCCCAGCCCAGCATCACTGCTGGCTTTTGCTGAGATGGCCTGTGCTGCCCACTCAGAGCTGCTTGTGCTATTCCCAGCAGGAAAAGCTTCTTCCCCTCACAGTACCACTGTGAGGATTTTTTTTTTTGGTGCCCCAGGCCAGGCTGGGTCTGGGTTAGGGTCGGGGCTGGCTCTGTGGTGGTGCTGTAGGGATTTGGGCTCATCTGCTGCATGTCTGGCTCCTGCTGCTGAAATGGTGAGTGGGCATCTCAGAACCAAGTGTCAGCAAAATGTGCATGTTTTTCTGCCATGTAGGGAAGAGTTTCCCCCTCCTGGGCAGGACTGGTGATGGTCAGAGAGCAAAAGCAGATCAGTGTCCCCACAAATGGTGTCCTCACAAAGCAGCCCTGGGAGAGCATCCTGCCTTTCCAAAAACGGGCAGCTGGGGCTGCAGGGTCTCTGGGGAGGTGAGGGGAGAGCAGAGCTGCCCGTGGCGTTCAGGACCAGAGTCTTCATCCCTCACAAGCTGCACTTCACCGAGGCACTCCGCAGACCCCCACCCTGCCACAGGGCTCGTTTGATAGAATAATTCTGGGATGAAACAAGGAGCTGAGGAGCTGAAACCCTGCCTGAGCCTTTAAAGGCTTGCTGGGAGCATCCCCCACTTAGCCTGTCTTTCCTTCTCCCCTCTCCAGTTTATTCCACACAAAGTAACTGTGCTTCAAAGGAAGCTGTGTGAATAAACACCCTGCAGTTAATTCCTTGCCTTCCATTGCCTGCTCATTTGTGGATGACATGTAACATAGTCTGAGTTATTCAAATCACAACGTAAACACCCTTTGCACAGCAGATACTGCTTCTGAGGCTTTTAATTGTGGTGTTTATATTTTGCAATGTGTTGGTTCCTGTCTCCTTTAGCTAATATTGAATGATCTAATCTGTGTCTCGTAAATGAATCTATTTTAGCTCCATTAGAATAACCCCTTAATTGAAGGCATACAGGCAGCCTGTGATGGGAGAAGCAATGCTAAACAGTAAATACAGCTAATGGGACAATTTACCGTGTGGGGATGCTCTTAGCTTTGATGATACCCTGATTAGCTCAGCTGCTGTGTTTGATTTTAATTGTAATCAGAATTAATTGGAGAGCACTGCACAACGGCAGCCCTGCAACGGTGTTTCTGTGTCTCAAAAAAAAAAAAGGTAAATGTAAGCACCCATCCCATCCCAATACAATGATTCTTTTTTTGTATATTTTACAGAAAAATACTATGGAATTCTATAGGAGAGAGGTAAGTGGTGCTTCCCTCACTTCTTGGTGTTCATCCTGTCTGAGTGGCTTACACCAGTGTGGCTCAAAGCCCTCTGTGCAGGGGATGGGCTCTTTGAAAAGCAGAATCCCAGCCTCATGGAGCTTTTATCAATGTAATTTCAGGACATTCCCTCCCACTGCAGGCAGCCAGCAGCTCTCCCAGTGACGGGAAGGCTCAGGCAAGGACAGACATCAGGGCTGAAATCCAATAGATCAAAATTAGTGGTGGGGAAATCACAGTGGCGCCAGCACAGAGACAGCCAAGAATCAATGATAATTACATGCTAAATCATCCAGAGCATTTGTAGGTGCTGAGGATGGTAGCTATTATTCAATTTCTATATAACATGGGGAGTGCTTTTTAATTACTTGCACATTGCAAAATGCGCTTCTGATGTTTGCAGTAGTAAGCTCGGTGAAAACAGGCTTTTTACTGAGACAATTCAGAGATTCTCTGGTTCCTTGGACATCCAGTAATTGGGGAAGAAGCAGTCCCTGCTGTAATTAGCCCCAGTACCTGGGAGAGAACCTGTTTGAGGTTTAGATAAGCCTTATCTTCAAGCCTCTGTGCTCCTAACCATGGCCGTGTCTGATCCCCTCAGATCATGTACTATCAGCAGGCCATCATGAAGACCAGAGTGAAATCTTCTGTCTCTCTTGGAGGGTAAGTCCTGACTTCCTTCTGTCCACACATTAATTAGTCTTCAGTGCTTATCTCCTTCTGAGCTGCTGAAGCTGTCTGCTCTGGCAGCTGGTGACTCAGCCAGGGGATCTGTGTGGTGGCCCAGCTCTGTCTGGGCACGAGGCTGAGGAGGGAGCAGGATGAAGAGGCTCTCTGGGAGCTTTGCTGCAGCAAAGAGAATCCCACTGAAATCAGGAGATGCTGACACTGCTCCCAGGCCAGGGGAGGATCCAGCAGTATGTCTGTCCTTCAGGAGGAGCAGCCACCAGCAGGACAGACTGACCTGGTGCCCACCTGGGCTGGATCCACCCCCGTGAGTGTCCCTGCCCCAGGTGATGCTCACCTCTGGTTATGTACTATGGTTATTCTGTACTGCAAAGGGAAACAGCCTCTCCATGACCATCCAAGCGATGAATTAGCAATTCCCATTCCCAATGGGAGTGTTCCCTGATCAGATTCTTGATGAAGCATCCAGGCCTGGCATTAGGCACTGGTGTGCTTGCCAGAGGCGTTTCTGCCTGGAGCCTCCCGTGCTGACCAGGCACTTGAGGTGCAGCCCAGAGCACCTGCCTGCTCTGCACTGGCATTGCCACCACAGTCCCACCACACCTGAGGTAAACAAGGTGCTCAGGCCAGTTCCTTGGAGAAGACAGTCTGGGATGAATGAAATGGGTGGAAGAGAGAGACTTCTGCAGGGCACCAGCAGCTCTGCTCGTTTTGTCCTTCACTGACTCCAGGTCACTTAAAACTCTGCTGCCTCAATCCTGCAAACTGTGAGCTGGAGCTGGGGACACGTGGCTGCTTTCCAGGAATTTTGTGGTGCTTAACTGTTTTTCAGTGGGGCTTTTCTCTCATTAGTTCTGGTGGGATCGTACCTATCACCTGGATCAAAAATCTCAGGAACTTTAGAACTCTGTGTCAGCTGCAGGGCTGGGTGCAAATCAAATTATTGCTAATGAGGGTACGAGCAGCAACTGGGCAGCGTGCACGCTTCAGAGCATGGCAGAGATTTAGGAGAACTCAAAGCACTTCAAGAGCACGCAGCAGTGCTACCTGAGCTGACAGGTTGAGATTTGCTTGAGCAAAAGATGGGCTGGAGTGCCTGATGCAGGTGCTGGATGCCTTGGCATTCCCAGTGGGAAGGCAGGATGGAGCAGCTGTGTGCCAGCCCTGTGGTTTGCTCTGTGCAGGAGCATTGTATAACTGCAGGATCTGTGCCAAGGTGCCCGTTAGCAACGGGCCCCTGGACACTGCACTCCTAGCTCTGAGCACATGAAAGCACTTTGGCCTAAAAGGAATTTTAAATGCAGAAACCAGAGGACTTTTTTTTTTTTTTTTTTTAGAATGAGGAAAGGGAGGCGGGGGCTAAAATTCCGGGCCATTAGTGAAATCGGTTGTAATTAGAAGTCTGGCCAAGTTAGAAGGTAGGAGAAGTGTTTGTCTGGTTCCTGATGGGAGAGAGACAGTTCTGCTTTGTGCCAAGCCCTCAGAGCCACTCGCAGAGGAATGAGCCCTGTGGTAGGTGATGGAGGAGAGGAGAAGCTGCGATGAGCCCTCAGCATTCCCTCACTCTCCCAGAGCTCCCGGAGTTCACCCATGGCCCATGGGAAGGCTGCGAGACCCCACCTAAGTGAACACACCCCCTGTGTTCCTTTCCCTGACGCTTTCCTCCCAGAACAGTGCAGGATCAGGCCCTGGCCAGCTGAGAGCAGGAGGAGACAGGAACTGTTCAGGAGCTCAGTCCCACTTGCTTAAAATGAAAAGGCAAAAGGAGGTGATGGAAGAGAGTCTTGGGTCTCATTGTATTTCAACTGACAAATTCACTGCTTCAGAAGACAACCAGGAGACTTCTGTTGGGAAATGGAAGATTGACTGAAAAAAAAAAATAAAAATTGACTGAGATAGTGAATCAATTTTTCTAGGAAGGCAGGGGCCATGNCCAGGGAACTTTTGTTGGGAAATGGAAAATTGGACTAAAAAAAAAAAAAAAAGATTGACTGAGCTAATGAATCGATTTTTCTAGGAAGGCAGGGGCCATGTTCCACATCCCTGTGCTGAGAGTCCTGCACCTCTGAGATCTGTAGTCTGTTATTTGGCTACGATGGGGCTGCCTGTAATTCTGGCTTCCAAATTCATATTTTGATTTTGGATTTGTTGCAGGGTTGTGAAGTACTCTGAGCAGTTCCTCTCCAATGATCCCATCCTGTCTGGATGTCTCCCCAGCAACCCTTGGATATCAGATGACCCTGAGTTTTGGGATCTCAATGCAAAGCTGTATGTATTTCTGTTGTTTAGCCAGCCTGTGGTTTACAGTGACCTTTCTACTGACAGAAATCAGGAGAGGGCATCACTGATTTTCATTATGGTGTCTGATCTCTGATCACCAGCAGAGAAGCGTTCCCTTTCAAACTTGTTTTGAAATTGGGAATACTCCATACATCACAGAAATTCCTGAGCTGAGGATGGGAGTGTGCCCTCAGCCCCTGCTGAGCAGCTCTGAGCCTCCCCTTGGATGAATGAAGCCCACCTTGCCTAGCAGAGGAATGGAACAGGAATGGAACAGGACCAGTTCAGGGTGCAGCTGCTCCCCTGGCTCTTTGCTCACCCCTCGGGCTGCTTCCTTAGGAGAGGCTTTGGGTTGGAGGCATGCACTGGTGGTCCATGCCTTCTCTGAGGTCTCCCTCAGTTTTCCCTTTGGGATAGGATTTGCTAATTACACGATGGCGTCTCGGGGCCTGGAGCATCCAACATCTCAGTGGTTCTGAGAGCAGCAATCCTGTTATGGACTGATTATATCCCATTAGACATCCCCGGGGGATGCCTGCACTGAATGCCTTTATGAGGAGCAAAGCTCTGGACAGCAACCAGTGCCTCCTCCAGGACGGGACTGAGTCAAACCTCAGGGAAAGGCTGGGCTCTCACTGTGAGAGCTGCATAAATCCCAGTTAAACCCTCATCCCCGCTGCGGCCCGAGTTGTTTAATTACAACTTACTTAGCGGGTTGACTTCAGGAGCTCATTACACCACTCTGGAAAACAAGAGAATGCTGAGAAGTCCCTTGGCATTGCAGCCGAGGGCGTTTTGGCTGTAATTAATCTGCTGATTAGAGCGAGCAGCGGTGCTCTTTGTTTCCTCCCTGCACAGGGTGGAGGTGCCCACCAGGATGCGCGTGGAGCGATGGGCCTTCAACTTCAGCGAGCTCATCCGGGACCCCAAGGGCCGCCAGAACTTCCAGCTCTTCCTGAAGAAGGAGTTCAGCGGTGGGTGGGCAGGGGTGGGCAGGCTGGGGGGACAGTGGCACACTCAGGCCCTGCAGCCAGGGCAGGTGCCACCATCTAGTGGCACGGGACACACGGTACAGCCGTGTCCCCGCGGGGAGAGCTTGGATTATTGAGCTTGGGGAAGGGATTCTTCCCTGGGAGGGTGGGCAGGCCCTGGCACGGGGTGCCCAGAGCAGCTGTGGCTGCCCCTGTGTCCCTGGGAGCGTCCAAGGCCGGGCTGGATGGGGCTGGGAGCAGCCTGGGACAGCGGGAGGTGTCACTGCCCATGAGAATAAGATGGACTTTCAGGTCCCTTCTACCCTAAAACATTCCATGATTCTGTGTCTGCTCCCAGAGAGGCTGGAGCTGGCTGAGCTCACAAGCTCTTAGATGTGTCAGTGAGCAGAGGACAGGGGAAAGCTGTTTTCCTCTTCCAGTCACTGACAAATTGGAGAGACTGGTTTGGGGCCAACAAATTGTGCCCAAACAAATGCAGCAGTTAATAAATGGGACTGTGTTTTCCTCCATCTCACTCTCTGCTGGCTCTGTCCTTGTCATGCAGGAGAGAATCTGGGTTTCTGGGAAGCCTGCGAGGATCTCAAGTATGGAGACCAATCCAAGGTCAAAGAAAAAGCAGAAGCAATCTACAAGTGAGTGAAAATTTTCCACTCTTAAACTCTTTGTGCATGATGTGTCCCATCACCTTCCACAGGTTCTCATTCTCCAAATGATTTATTCCAAAGATTTTTATGTGTAGGCTGTTATCAGATATGGCTGTCTTTTGTCCCCACATAGGGAAGGAGCTTTTGGAGATGGAAGTAGAAGTGGGTTTTTTATATATATATAAAAATATTTACTTTTCCTCTCTGTTCTCCGTTACATTTCAGTCTTAGGATGTAATTTAAATATCGGTGTGGAATAGCAAAGTTCTTGAGGCTGCCACAAGCAAAGTGGGGAGAGGCTTTTTGCTTCCAGTGGGCTAAAATTTGGCTTATATTATGGGCAAGAGGAAGTGAATGCACATCTGTGATGAAGAGAACAATGATTGCCCAAGATCAGGACAGCAAATTGCAGCGGGGAGCTGAAGGGACTTTTCCTTTCATGCATAGACAGGAATCTGTGAATCCTGCAGCTGCTGATGGCACTGTTGATTCCTCCTCCTGGCAGGCTCTTCCTGGCTCCTGGAGCAAGGCGCTGGATTAACATCGATGGCAAAACAATGGGCATCACAGTCAAAGGCCTGGAGCACCCTCATCGTTATGTTCTAGATGCTGCTCAGACCCACATTTACATGCTGATGAAAAAGGTTTGTTATTTGTTGCCAGAGCCTGAGGGGGATTCCAGCCCTCCAGGCCTTTGTGTTCTATCAGCTGTCCCTTTCAAGGGGCCTTTGTTTGAAAATCCCTCAAATTTGCTGAGTTAAGCAAGTGCTGCTTCAGGCATTTGTCCTTTGCTGCTGCTTCTTCCCTCTAAGGCAGCCTGTCCCCAAGGTGCTGGGGTTCAGGTGGCTGCTGCAAGTCTTGCTTTTTAATCCCAGCTTGGCCACCAGCTCATGCACTGAAAGCAGCAGAACTGGAGTGATTTTCACCCCTTGGTGAAAAGTTTGGCTCCTGGAGTAGAAGAAACTCCTCACCTTGCAGTGACTCTGAGACCCTGCTGGCCCAGGCTAAGCTTCATTCAGATCTTTTGATCTGGGTCTTACCTGTGAAGCTTTATTGTGAGATGGAAAATCCTGGGAATTTTACAGCAAGATGAAAGGATATTGGTTTAAATAGCTACATTTGCCTGAAAGATGCAAAGTCTCTTGGGCTGCTGGGGGAGATTATCCAGTTCCCAGCCTCCCTGGCTCCTGAGCAGCTGTATTTGGTGGTGATTTTAATAAGGGTGTTTGCAACCCATAACTACCAGTTTCTCTTTTTTCTCCTAGTAGGACTCCTATGGCCGCTATTTAAAGTCTCCAATATACAAGGAAATGCTGGCCAAGGCTGTTGTGCCACAAGAGGGTGTCAAAAAAAGGCAAGTGAAACTGGCTGTAATTGTGGGGTTTGTTTTTCTTGTTGTAGCAAGGGTAGAAAAAGCCCAAGTTGCAGCAAAATTACTATGATTTAGATGTTCTCTTAATTAAATAAAATTTTTCACTGAGAAGATGCTTTGCTTTGAGACTGATGGTGCTGTTTATTCATGAGCCCCTTGGAAGTGGCTCGTGAACAGTCGGAATGGAGCTGCTGATTGCTCAGCTGCCTTCTCTGCTGGGTCTGCTGAGAAAGGCTGGGATTGTGGAATTAATTCACGGCTCCTTTCCTGGAAGGACAGAGCACTGGTGTCCTGAGCATGGGAAAACTCCTGCCCGCGAAGCATTGGCTGCCAGAGCAGAGAATGACCCAAAATTTGGGATTCTCCACGGGATCTGCTCAGCTCTGCCTGGACAAAGCTGCTCAGCCCCGGTGTAGGGGAGGGTGACAGGCGTGTGGGAACAAGCAGCACCTTGTGAGTGACAGCGGGCACAAGGTAGATGGCCTTGGAAATGGCTTTTTCCCAGCAAGGTGGAGCTTATATAGCAAATTCAGGCCATGTGAACTGCAGCTGCTCCTAAAGCTGAGTGTGCAGTGCCAGACTTCGGTGGTGTTTCTTTCTCTGTTCCTCTTCCACTCATCAACCTAGCAGGCAAGAAAGAGGAATCGTGTGCTTTCACACTGTTCCTCTGCTTCACACTGGCCATCTCTGTGTCCGAGCTTGTCCTCCCGGCTGTCTCTGCCTCTCAGGGGGGAGGTTTTGGTGCCCTTCTCCTCACTAACCCCCCTCTCCTTCCTCCCTCTGCCCAGCACGGGTTTGTTCGGCCGCCGCCACCTCCGCTCCAGCCCCAGCCCCATCATCCTGAGGCAGCAGGAGGAAGAGGCCAAGGCCAGAGAAGCCGCCAACACCGTGGACATCACGCAGGTCATGAGCAAGCTGGATCGCAGGAACCAGCCCCAGAAGGAAGCTCCTCCCAAGTAGGCTCTGAGCCCCGCAGGGAAAAGACAAGGCGAGGCTGGCGTTGAGCTTCGTCTCCCCTTCCTGAAGGTGTCACTGCTGCTTTAGGTTTCCCCGGCCGGCTCTGCCCTTCCCGCACGTTGCCATGGCTTCTGGAGAGCGGCTGTCCCTCCCCGGGCACGCCGGGCAGGGAGAGCTGGCACAGCCGGGATGCTGCAGGCTCTGGCTGCCTCTCCCGGAGGGGAGATGCCTTCTCCTGCCCTGCATCCCTCTCCTGGGAGATGCCTTCTCCTGCCCTGCATCCCCGGGAGGCTGCAGAGCCTGGCTCCCTCTCCCTGCTGCTCCAGGAGCTGGGGTGGCACAGGGCAGAGCTGTGCCCAGTGCTTGGGGTTCAGGAGAGCCTTTCCCGGCGCGGAGGGGGCTGTTCCCACGGGGAGCAGGGCGAGGTGACCCCACTCAGAGTGTCCCTGCTGGCCTCGCTCCCCTCGGGGGCTGTGCACTCTGCCAAGGGCTGCATCTGGCAGCCCCTGAGAGGAGCACACCCCTCTCCAGGAGCCCCACGCCTCCAGCCAGCACCACGGGCAGAGGAGCTGCTTGTGGGGCAGTAGCAGGAACATTTCTGAAGGTGTAGCTGACCAGCTGGATTTGAATGGCACACCCACACCCCCTGGAGATGATCAGCAGGAAGCTCTGCTCTGCTCTCCCCCTTCCTCCTGGGCCATGAGCTGGGTGTGCAGGTGCAGAGAGCTGTCCCTTACCAGAGCTTGCACGAGGCCAAGAGAGATTTTATCCAATCCTTCCCATCACCTCTTGTCTTGTCTTTTTCCTGCTCTTCTATTTTCTGTTGTTAAAAATCCAACAGGAGGTAGCTGCAGTTGTCACTGACTTGTAGCCCAGAGGCAAGGGGAACAGGGTAGAGGTGTTGAGAGCTGATTTCAACTTTAAGTAGCATTTTCTTTTTCATTTGCTCTGTCTCTTTTGCTCTGTAGAATGAGGCAAGCTGAAATACCACATTAGTGCTAAAGAGCTCAGGGAGATTCCAGGCCTTGCTGGAAAAGTCCAGCATGCCTGGATCAGGCCAATGATGAACAGAAGTGTGAAGATTCCTGCAAAGCCCATTAAACGGAATTGAAGGGGCAGAAAAGCTTCCTTGGTTGTTAAAATTTCAGGGAAGCAGAGGAACTGGGTGGAAGCACTGAAGTCTGGGAAGCTGCCTCTCTCCAGTTCACATTGTTCATCCCTTCCTAATACTGACAGGGTGTTGCAGAAAATGGGAGATCATAGAATCCCAGAATGGTTGGGATTGGAAAGGACATTAAAGCTCATCTCGTTCCACCCCCTGCCATGGGCACGGACACCTTCCACTGTCCCAGGATGCTCAGAGCCACATCCAACCTGGCCTTTAACACTTCCAGGGACAGGGCAGCTTCTGGGGAAAGCTGGCAGGGAGTGGAGCCCTTGGACAGCAGGGTGCATGGAGGCAGGGAGCCCTGGGGTCCTTGCAGAGCTGGGAACAGGGGACAGTCAGGATGGCCCAAGAGCTCCAACAGTGACTCTGGCCTTCCCCGTGTGGCACTTCAGAGGCAGGATCAGGGCTGGGCACTCTGATCTGCTGTGACTCCTCTCCTCCACTTGAGAGGAGATTGCCCTGCCCTTCCTTACCCCATCGGTCAGAAACCTCCTTAGAGGAATTCAGACGGAGTTACCCCAGATTTTCCCTCACTCCTGCCCAGGCACATTCTGCACTGCTCTACAGGGGAGCAGGCTCAGGCTGCCTTTTTAAAAATTCTGCTTAAAACCCCAAGGCTTTGTTGCATCAGGTGCTGAGCACCCTCAGCCTTCTTTGACATCAGGGCACTGGAAGACACTGCAGAACCTGGCAGGGTTGGCCCAAAGCTGCTTGACTGTGATGAACTCCACAGTCTCTGCAGAGTTTGTGTAACATGGAGCACTGAGCATGTTGGGATTGCCAGTATGTAGTAACATGTGGAAGATCAAGTCAGGGTATAAATAATAAATAACAAATCTGTGTGTTCCCGTCAGTCCCTCTGATTCTACTTCTATTTTGTCTGCTGCTTTGCTTGTTATGTTCTCTGTATCCATTCCTTTCTCTGATTTTTTATCATCCCCACTTGGCATTGCTGCTCCCCTGCCATGGGTTTGTGCTGCATGCTTGGGAGTCACTGTGCTTGTGGAACACCAGTCAGTGCTTGTTTAACACCAGTCACTGCAAGTGGAAAACCAATTTTTGCTTGTAGAAGTCCAGTTACTGCATGTGGAACACCAGTCAGTGCATGTAGAACAGCATTTTTGCTTGTGGAACACCAGTTACTGCATGTGGAACACCAGTTTCTGGTTGTGGAATGCCAGCCAGTGCTTGTGGAACAAACAGCCATCCTTCACACACAGGCAGGAGCTATCTTTGCCCTGCCACAGCTGATGGAGCTGTCACAGCTCAGGCCTCTGCTCCTCATCCTCTGCTGCTCAGTCCCCGAAGAGGAAAGTTGCCTGGTACAAGCTGAACTTTGCTTTGTGCCAGCTGAGAAATTGCTCGTTTGCATGTGTTGTTTCATTTTTTTGGCCATGGCTTCCATGCATTCATCTGTCTAATAAAAATAAATGTAGGAAACGGAAAAAGAACCAAGTCCTTCTTTCTCTTCGTGTCTCAGTGTGTTCATCCTTCTCTGTGCCATCTCTGCATGTGTGTGTACATGTCCTGTGTGTGCCTCTGCTCTCAGCTCCTCTCCTTGGACACTTGAGCTGCATTTCACTTCTGCTGGGAGTAAGTCCTTGAGAAAAGGGAGGGGACCTGGCATGCAGCACGTGCTGTCCTTGTCCTGTCCAGTCTGTGCTTGGGCTTGTCCTGAGGGCTGACTGAGCTGTGCTGGAGCCTCCCCAGGCCCAGCCAGGGACACTGGGGGCTTCAGCACGAGATGTGATTGGTGCTACGAGCCACCAGGGGCTGGGGGTCCGTTCCCGGCTGGTGCCGTGGGTGTGACATGGTTCTGCTGTTCATAACCAAGATCACATTCCCGGGATGACAGCCTCCTCCGTGCCTGCAGCTAATCGTTGTGAGGAATGAGACAAGCTGGTGTCTTCTCCAGCATCCCGGCGGGTGTGGGGCTGCATCTGTCAGCACCCGCTGGGGCTGTGGCAGCAGTGGCCCCGCAGGCAAGTTGTGACACCTCAGTGCTCTGGCAGGGAAGGGGACAGAGCTGCAGGGGAGGGGGACAGTGGCACAGGCTTGGCTGTAGCTGCCTCCCAGCTGAGCTCTTCTGGCAGCACCAAAGAAGGAGAGAGGGATTCTCTTCCTGGAGAAGCCCTGGGTGCGACCC